>CAUYRH010135528.1:0-28050 GCA_963574655.1 Perodicticus potto | reverse complement strand
CATTCATTCACCTCGCCCCCGGCGGAAGGGACTGTGTTCATTCGTTTCCTGGCCAAGGAACCCATACACCTATATATACCCTGAGACTAAAAGCCTAAAGGGGGAGACGGGGAAAGACTGGGAGAGAAACGGAGAGAGCTTTTCTCTCCCCGCTTGAGTTCTCTCTCTCTACCAGGAGCTTTAGTGTTTTCTGTAAATAAATTCTGTCTTACCACTGGGGGAAAAAAAAGAAAAAAAGAAAATGCCATGAAGGCTATGTTAAACAGTTTGATGAAAACATTTCAGATTGTATATGAAACCAGCCCATTGTACCCCTTGATTGCACTAATGTATGCAGCTGTGATTTAATAAAAAAAAAAAAAAGAATTGAATTAAGAAAATGATTGCAAAGAAAAAAAAAAAAAGAAAAGAAAATGATTGCAGGTGATGGGCAAAAGGGAACAGAGACAAGAGAGAAGTGGATCAGAGAAACCCAGAATCTGTTGCAAAGCAACAGCCTGAAGCCTGGAATTCTTCAAAGGGAGCGACTATCTTGCTGGAGCTTCACCCCTCCCCCAATGCGACTTGGCTCAGAGGTCACTGAGCACTGAGAGACAAGGCTTGCCTTGTCATGAGCAGAGCAGCCCTCTCAGGGAGAGTTAGTGCATTTACGGAGTTAGCGAGGGAATGCCGAACTCACTGGAGAGAGAGTGAACATCTGAACCTTGTTCAATGAGAAAAAGTCTCTCAGGAAAGATAAGAAGAAAAATATCTCCTTTCTTCTGTCATCTCAGTATGAGCAGAAGAGCCAGCTCTACTAAGCACAAAGCTTCCTGGGGGATTTAATCACCACTCCTCAGATTTGTGAGCATGGTCTAATTGGGGTCTGCTTTGACATCCTGCTCCTGGACTGTGTTCCCTGGCCCATGCTCTGTTTGTGTTGAGATCATAAACAGCTTAGAGTAAGAATAAGAAGAGGTAAATCAGTCTAATTAATGTACTTAGTTGAAGAAATAGTTTGGGTAGATAAAGTAAGCCCAGCAAGAACCATGACACAAGGGGTTAGCCTTCCCCATTAGATTGATGCTTAAAACAGTGATGTGTGTAATAAAAACTGAGCTAGCCTGGAACTAGGGGTTTCCACCAGCCCTCATGCTTGGAGGTGAACAACCCCCTGGCCAGCTTTAAAAAATGTTCTTCTTGTGTCTTTGAATCTTCAGTTTTCCCCGTCCTCTTGTCTCTGCCAGTCACAGGGAAAGAACTTACACTGTAGTTTAGGGCTAGTCTCCAACAGATTGTAAGTATAAAAATCAACATTTTTTGAGTTCTTACTGTGTATGAAGCTCATTGAGAAAATGTTTTTTATGCTTTTGGTCATCTAGTTGGCCCAACTATCATACAAGGTAGCTACCATTATTATTTTACCATGTCTATAACAAAACTTTAGATTTGGGATTTCTTTCTTCTTTTTTTTTTTTTTTTCGAGACAGAGTCCCACTCTGTTGCCCTGGGTAGAGTGCTGTGGCATCACAGCTCACAGCAACATCAAACTTAGAGAAATCTAGCATAAATATTGTGTTCCCTGGGCGTGTAACACAACCTCTCTGCTGCGCTGCATTATTGTAATCACAATTACGCTGTATGATCTGTGCACTACTCCCCAAATTCTATGTTACAGGAACTTAAATACTGAAACAGAACAGGCAAAAGTCACTGGACAGAGTCACTGAATGTCAATTAATATAAAAATGTCTAGTTCTATGAACTATTACAGTCTGTGTAGATGTTGACAGCTAGATGCATTTGGCTAGAGCACTGCGCCAGTGACGCTGAGGATGTATGAATAGTTTTTGCCAAGAATATCTTGATCACAGATGATAATACTGATCAAATTTCTTCAATGTTTCTTAAGAGACTGGAGTAGGGAGTGGCAGAAAACTCTGTGTTAAAAAAATAATTACAAATGCATGAACCATAGATTGGTCAATGGGGTCTTATTTTTCAATAAAAGGAAACACAAATCCCAGATTTCTTTTCTTTTTTACAAGTAGTAAATGGGGCTATAGTGAGAAACTTAAAATCATGGGCCAACTTAGGATAAAATATGATGATAGAAATATCTATTGACTTATTATTATTATTATTATTATTTTTGAGACAGAGTCTCACTATGTCGTCCTCAATAGAGTGCTGTGGTGTCACAACTCACAGCAACCTCAAACTCTTGAGCTTAAGCAATTCTCTTGCCTCAGCCTCCCAAGTAGCTGGGACTATAGGCACCTACAATACCTGGCTAGTTTTAGTAGAGATAGGCTCTCACTCTTGCTCAAGCTAGTCTTAAACTCTGTGAGCTGAAGTGATCTGCTGGCCTCAGCCTCCCAGAGTGCTAGGTTTACAGGCATGAGTCATCACTCCCAGCCTCTTGATTCTGTTTTCCCACATCAATTTTTTCTCAGATCTTCCCTGTCTCAGTAAGTGACACTGCAGCTATTAATTTGCTCTGACCTCAAACTTGGAAATGAGTCATCTTTGGTTCATCTCTTTCCCTTTGCTTCCCATGTCCAACTTGATAACAAATTCTCCCCCATTTGACAGCAAGTTTCCTAACTTGTCCAGTATGACGTATTTCCTGCTTACTCCTTAGACCTCACCTTCCTATCATTCTTTCTTTTGCTCACTTCCTCAGCCACACTGGCTTTTCTATTCCCTATATGTGTCATTCTTGTTGGAAATTTATAGTCAGTAGTATCTCAAGAGCTTGTTCAGAGTCCACTGCTATAACCTCAGCCTCAGCACCAACACCTCCACCTTAGATCATGGAAACAGGCTCCTGACGGGTCTCTATGAAGATGTGGAGGTAAGGATGAGCCTTGAGTCAGGACTCTAATTCCGTCATCCCTGCTGCCTTCAATCCCCCACGGACCTGCAGTGCTCATGGACTGTGACCTGTGTAATCTCCCTTTCCTGTCATTGTCCCCTCACTCACCATGTCCCAGCTAGCCCAGCCTTTTTGCTCTTTCTTGGACAAATTCCACCTGTTTCTGCCTCAGAGCTTATTGCTTCTTCCTCCTGGAAAACACTTGCTGTCTTCATGTGATTGGCTTTGCAACGTGGTGGTAAATTTATATTTTTAAGTAAAAAACAAACAGTCATCAAGGGGGTATAATGTGCAATTGTGTTTGCTGCATCACTGAGGGAGACTGAGGAATGAGTTTGGGAGGAGCTTGAATGACAAAGTAGAGCTTAAATAGAGTGACTCTGGATTTTGTGTGTAGGAACTGGGCTAAAGCCTGAGAGTGTAAGAACCTCTTTGGGAGAGATGACGTGCCTCTTCCCCTAATTTGGTCATAAGCACTGCAAACAAATTAAATATTTATGTGTTCATATTGTATCACCTACTCTGTCTGATGCTAATGCTACTTGGAAGAAAACTCTAGAGGGTGAGAATTGGCAAGTCAATGGGGGAGACAGAACACCCCTATAGATAAGGACGCTGGGTGGTGAGAAGCTTGTTAAGCCCTGCCTAAGGTTCATTAGCTGTCAGAGGCAGAACTTAACTCCAGAACTGACTCTAGAAAAGCTGCTGCTTTTCCAATGATGTGCTGGCTGTGTCATTCTCATACCATCCCTGTTCTATTGCATTTGCTCTGAATCACACAACTTAACACAAGATTCAGTATATTCTTTCCTAATGTTTCACTTGTGTACACCTTGCCACAACACATTCATCAGCTCCTTGAGTCCAGAGCAGTCTTTCATAATCTTTGGCACACAGAAAGCTCTGCATAAATGTTTATTATTTAGAGAACTATATGGTCACTTGTATCTCTAGTGATAAGTAACCAACCTGTTATGAAATCAGCTCTGAAGGATCAGTAGCTATACTGCTACTTTCTATGCAATTGGATACTATATAGAGTTCTTAGGACACAAAGTTCAGCTTAAACAGAACTCATACTGAGTTTCTCTGGTTGAACTTCCATACATACACACATGTTCTACTCCACTCCACTGTCAAATCCTTCAAAAGGAGCTTTCTTAATGGAATCATAATAAATCATCATTCACCTTACCACTTCATGCATCTGGGTGGGAAGCAGTCTGAAACAGGATATAATATTGGGATTACAGTAGGAGATACAAAAAGAAGGCTGCACTCCTCCAACTCAATCAGTTTCCCTGCTCTCATGTCCTGGGGTGTCTCAGATAACTGCTCATCTCAAGTAATTCACGATGATAAACTTTTACCACTCATACTCAGGGAAGCTGAGTTACCCCACTATTTATTAGTGGTTGACTAGGCAATGAATCACACAGTCAACACTCTACTTCAAGGAGGTAGTCACTTGCTCACTTGCTAACTAATTTTCTTTATGAAATTCATATAGGCCTGTCTTAACCATAAAAAACTGTTAAGTAGACACACTAGAAAATTCCTAGGCCCTAAAGCACAAGTAAAGGTAAGGAGAATTTGAGCTGGTATTGGCATGGCAAGCATTTTAAGGTTAGAAACTCATCCACTAAGCTAGATGTGGTTCACCCCATTGAATTGCAAAATTATTGTCTTATACGTTGGTATAAGACTTGTTCTGGGTGATAACATGGCTAAGAATATAAAAGACAGCAAAGCCACCATTCTCAGTCTCCCTGACATGGCAGTTGTCTCACTTGGTGGCCTGCCACTACCACGAAACTGGGCATACCTCTGTGGGAAACAGTGAAACAGTGGGGAAATGCATGCTTCTCAGCATCCTTGTCTGCTTCCTATTCTATGCATTGGTCATTAGCTGCTTTGAGAATAAAACAAAGAAAAGATAACCTTCAAGTTAATTCCCTTTGTTATTCTTGCTCATCCTCTGACCTGAAACAGTCATCTTAGAGTCACTTTCTGCAACTCTCCTGTGTATGCCCTAGGAATGCAAAGATCGCTAAACTAGAGTCCCTTTTCTTATGATGAGAAATAGAAATATTAAACACACACACCCATGCACACACTCATCCATACATACACACACAATGTCACATGAGGGCTGACAGGGGGACAACTGATTCTGCTGGGGCGGGTAATGGGGCCGTAGGAAAGAAGAAAGAGAGAGGGAAGTTGGCAATTTTCCTTGAACTGGGTCTTCAAGACTGATAAGGAGCTCTTCAGGCCGTCCAGGAATGAACAACACCCCAGGCAGAGAAAACAAATCGGGGAAGACAGAGCATCACAGGGTATATAGTGTGTTCACCATGTGGTTGCAGATGGTCGTTGAAGCCTGAAATAGATGAAGCTCCTCAGAGAGAAAGAAGGCAGTGATTGGAACTTGTAGGGCAGAATTCTTGAAAACACTAACATTCGATGAGATGATGACCCAGAAAAAGATGGAAAGGTGCATTCAACACATATGTGGAAGACCAGCAAAGAATAATATTGAAGGAGTTTGGGAAGGGGATGTTGGTTGGAAGCGCCTAGTGGGGTTGGCAATGAGGTGATGGTGGTTTTCTTGGCTGGGTAACAAGGCCACAGTTCATGAAGTTGTGAGTCTTGGGAGAGAAGGGAATATAGACAATGATGGAGGCTATTCTTGCAGAAGGCACTCATCCAAGAAGCCCCACATGAAGAGAAGGACAGGACAGTACTCAAACAGGATGCATATACCACAGTGTGGTTTGCATTTAAAGAATTCCTGCAAGGAAGGAATCAGGGGAGAGGGAGAAGTTAAGGATAAATGTAAAAAAGAAGTTGATTGTAGGCGTAACGACAGGGAACCTCTGTGTGTTGATGGAAACTTGGGCTGGAAGGCAGTAAGGCTCCAAGACAGGATGGAAAGAGGGACGGTGAAGAGGGAAACAACAGAAGATGGAAAGGCATCTGGCCCACTGGCAGCTACTTTATATGAGAAGTAGGAGGCATGGTAAAGATTATCTTAAGAATTCCCAACATCAAGAAAAAAATGGGAGGAGACTTCTGAAGGAAGAGGGCCATTGAAATAAGGCTGTGATGTTTGGCCCCGGAGCTGTGGAGCTGAACAAGATTTTGTCCCTTTCAAATGAAGAAGGAGAAAGATAAAAAAACAAACAAACAAACAAAAAAAAAACAGTTGGGGCTGTTCTGACTTTGCCAGCTGGACTATTTCTCTACAAACATGAGTAACTTCGGTGCCTTTATTCATGTAGATTGTACATTTGAATAATTCAAAATACATTACAAAATACTTGGCTTTTGATTATAATATGGTTGCTTTAATCATGGAAAAAACAGATTTATAGATAGAGCCAATAATAAAAATTGTTTACAAACCTAATCTAAAGGATGAAGTCTAATAAATAGAAAGCACACAAGGCTGATTTTCACCTACCCAGTGAACCTTTGGTAGATTTGTACTTTGGATTCCACACATTTCACTTTCCGTTGCAGCTGATATTCATGAAGTGCAATGACACCAGAATAACAGCAAATTTAAAAAGATGAAGTATCTTTCCCTTAATTAATGTCTACAAAGAGATTTAATGATGAAAAGTGCCATTAAGTGCCAAGTATTATTAATTATTTTTTTGCTGCAAGAGGCATAAAGTCCTCATTATATACTGTTTTAAATATCGTAAAATATTTACAAAATAAGTTTTAAAAATTGTAAACAAGCCAAATAGAAAGGCATTTTCCTTTCTAGGTGAAATGAAGATCAAATCCAAAGGAAACCTCATTTGCATCACACACGAGGAGCTTTCAATAAATGTTCCAAAGATACTTGGCACTCTGTTCTTTTTCCATATCCCGTGTACTTCTGCTATTTGCATAAACTGAAGCAAGTTCCTACTTAATATTTTGGCACAAATGTTAATCTCGTCTGCTGGCAAACACATACTGGGATCCCACCTGTCTCGATTTCGTCTAGTCACCTTCTATAGACTATTCCCTGTGAACTGGATTTCCAAACCAGCTTTTTAAAATTCCTTGACTCTAGGAGAGAAAAAACCCCAAACTATTTATAATCTCCAGGTCAGATTTAAGTTGGAGTCAGCCCCCAGCCCAATCCCAGGCTGGGCCAGAATTGACAGCTCAATTCATTTATTTAATTGAACACCTACTTTGTGCCTTGCATTGTGCTAGTTCTCACTCTCAAGCCCCACATTGCTGACTGGAAAACTTCATCTCATCAGTTACTATTGACATTTTATTGTAGATCATGCCTTCTATTTTCATGCCTAGAGAAGTCTTCACTACGGAAAGGTCAGCTGGCTGGAGAAAATGTTGAACTTCCATTTTTTATGTCTTCTTGGAAGGCTCATCCACTCTAACCATTTATGGAATTACCTCGGCTACTCAAGGAACAAGCTATAGTCCTGGGGTTGCATCCCCATTGCTCCTGAATTGAGCTTCCTGGCTGGCTGGCTGGCCCTGTTTGCTTGGAGTTTGCCCAGCACAGATGGTGGCACCCCTAAATCAGAAGTGGGTGACACACAGTTTCCTGGTTCTCCTTCAAGCTGCCACTTTCCTTATAAGAGCTCATTTCCTGGGAGTCCAAATAATTATGTTTCACCTGTGCTATGTACTCCATAATTATGCTATTTGCTTAATTAAGCTTGATGACAAAGTTATCAAAATTCAACATGATCAAAACCAAAATAAAATCTGAGAGCAAAATGTCTCTTGCTGTATCATCACATTTCCAGGAGGGGAAATAACTAGACCATTGGTTAAAACTTCCCAAGAGTTGGCTATTTTTTGGAGTAAGTGTTGAGAGTTTTAGAAAGACTATCTAGGTTCTCCTGTGTATCAGAGAGTGTCCCTGGGGGAATGTGGAACAACTGGAGGGGAGGGTGATGGGGAAGACGTTCATGATAATAGTGCTCACTGAAGCCAAGGGGAACATCCACTTATTTGATTTTTTTCCTTCTCTTTCTCATTCTTCTCCTCCCCTTCCTTTCTTTACCTCTTCTTCTTCTGTCTCCCCTTCCTCTTCTTCGCTTTCTATTCCATTGCCTTCTTTCCCCACCTCTCTCCTCGTCCTCTGCTTCCCACTTTCCATTTTCTTTTCTTCGTAAGTCTTCATTCAACTTATCTTGCCTTGATATGTATTAAGGCTTTGGTGTACGTATCACAGTTTAGACACACTTCTAAAGATACCGGTGTTTTGCTCCAGAATTCTGGCATCAACTTGTGCTCACCTTGTGTCTCTGGAGTTTCGGTGGGACCTGCTCACATCTGGGCCATCTGATTCACTTAGAAAATACGAGAATAAAGTTTCATTCAAAAGAGCCTGACAGAAACATGGGCAGGGCCCTTGCCATTTTCTAGAGGAAGCAGTTTCCTGGCCCCAGTTTCTTGGGACTGCTCAGTGGCCAGGTAATCCTGAGAAACCGGACTCTAAGTGACAGTTCCCCTTATGCTGCATTTATTCTCACATGTCCCATCACTTTGGGGTGACCAAACCCACTGGAGGACGTCTCAGTGTAGGGACCGGCAGTGTCTGCTGCACCGGTGAGTTCCCGGATTGCCCTGCACACGGGCGGCGTGGAGAGCACGATTTGAATGTGATCCTGGAGGCTCTGTGGGACTCCCTGTCTCTGGCTGCTGACCCCCTTCCCAAGTGTTGGCAATGCCAGCACTGGAGGTTCTCCTTTGGGGTCCCTCTCCCCTGTACTTGAATAGATGAAATTGTCATTTAATTATTTCTTAGGATGGGCCAATAAGAACTCATTACCTCCTTTTCTCTGCAGACACTGGGAGATTTTTTACTCCCTATAGAAGTCGTGGTATTGAGAGCAAAAAAAAATAACACCAGGGTGAGCTGGGAGATACTAACAGCAAACTTTACTTAATTTACATTTCCGGGGGGCTTTGCTTTTGTCTGGAATGTTGTCTGGGTTCTGAGAGTCTTGCCCGTTGGAAGGAGCCCCTTTTTTAACGTCTCGGTGAGACGAAGCACAATGATTACACAAGAATACCTGCTTCTAGGTCAAGGTGTCCCAGCCTTTTGACCTTGAGGTGTAGCCCTCTGCAAAATATTGTTTTCAAGCTGTCACTACGTGAGATTATGTCTTACAATGGGGAACATTTTCGCTTATTCTCTTCTGTAAGGCACCACACACTGGAAATCCGTACTTCATCAGGGTAAGGGAGCCAGTTAGTGCCACTGAGTATCTGTGGCTCCCCAGGATCCAGGCTGGATATTTTATTACCTTCTAAGCAGACATTGAAATGAGATGCTCCTCGCCACAGGTTTCTCCCCACCGCACATATCCACATTCCTGCTCTGGGCCAGACCTGTCTTCCTAAGTGTCATATGGGAATAATTTTTCTCTCCAACATCCCCAGATTTATAGGATTTCTATCTTACATGATCTTACGCCACATATTTAGCTAGAGGCAGGTAAAACAAATTAAAAAAAAAACCCAAACCCCAAACCTAGCATCACCAGAGAAGAAAGGAAAGGATTTAAATATAAGCAGATGATCTGCAATGTAGGAAGGAATATGGAGCATTTTCTTTGCTGCCGGTGTGATGCGGCATGAATGTCTTTTTCTATGGACTGAAACGATCGCTCATTTGTACGGAGGAAAGGTGCTTTAGATTAATTTTGGAAACTTCAATGCTGCAACATGCTAAATTTTAATTATTTCACTTCCTGCTTGGTGTATTAATGTTATGATTACCTTCGAAAGAGTATTACGGATGATGATTTATGCAAAAGCCAATCATCTCCGTGGACCCATCAGTTTCAATTAAAGAAGCCACAGAGGAAGGGTGCTGCTGCCATGAAGCTGTAGCCTGCTGTGGACTCCTCTCTCTCCCAAGAACGTGCATTCCCTGTGCTTCACGCATTACCTCTGTCTATCATTCTGGAACAGTCTCTTCTTGTGCATGAGATTGGAAATTGGAGAGATCTGGTTTTCTGGCATTGGATTCACACTGCAGCCATCCAGGAAAATGTGTTTAATCTGTACTTCTTTGCTGATACAGGTTATTTGGAGCCAACCTTCCTTCCCCTCTTTTTTTTGAATAATGTAAGAGCTAAACCGGCCAAAAGAAACTTTGGAGCAGCTAGCTTCCTCAGGATTCACCGAACTGCATTTGTCAGTCTCCGGGCGCTGTTGTCATTTGGAGTTAATCATAAAGTATGTGCTTTCTCTAAAATGAGGCACTGGCTTCGAAGTCATTTATCTCAATGACTGCAACTATGAGGAGGTCGTAGGGTTTTTTGTGGTTCGTCCCCAGTACCCAGTCACTCTAATTACTAATTTGGCTGCACAGTTATTGAAATCTCCTCTCTACCTGGCAGCCCTTCCTAAATCTAGTCCAAATGGCGGCACCGAGTTTGCCTGCCAGGTCCAAGAAAGGCCCTTCTTTCTGAGTACCAGAGAGAGGCAGCCAAGCCCGATTTCAACGGCAGTTCCATTGTAATCACATTCAGAAATTCTTGACTCCCGGATGCCCATTTGCAAAGTCAAGGGAGCCCACACCTGCCAAGTGAGAGTGGCCTGGACAGCCTCCCAGGAGCAAAACCTGCTTTCCAGCAAAGAAAGGAAAACACATCCCACTTCCTCTTTCTTCATGGAGACCCAAGGCCCCAGGTGCCTTCCTCGGAGGCCCCTGAGCTCCGTAGTGTTCTCTGTCCACACTTGTTAATTTCCCTGACGGCACATGCCCTGACTGTTTACCTCTGTATTGTGGCCAGTGCTCCTGCTGCAGCGTGATAAGCTCCACAGGGCTGATTTGCCATGGCTTGCCTAGCACTCAGCGCAGACTGGGATGACATTGTCAGCCGTTCAGTCCTTTATGTTTAGGAAACTGATGTTTCAATCTAATTATAATTCACATTCCCGCCCAGACATTTTCTAATATACAGACAGTTCACTAAAAGGCACTTTTCAAGACAGATTCTGACTGGTAACTGTTTATAGAAGGTCTTGGTGTGCTCTTGGATTTGAGGTTCACTCTGTTCACTGGGACTCAGGAAAAGGAGAAATGTAGTTACTGTGATAATGGTGAAGGCTGCTTCTGTCACTGCTTCACTGGACACGCTGTCATGCCTTATTCTAGTGGGTACTACCCTCTGCCCAGGGCTAAAGTGCCCAGGAAAGCCCCAGGCAAGTAGAGTTGACAAATCAGGTTAATCGCATTCATTCTCCATTGCTAACCTGTGCTATCCTTATATTTGCTTCTCCTAATTTCCTCTTTTGTTGAAGTTTATTTGCAATATGCTCTTTTTTTTTTTGACAGGGTCTCAATCTGTTGCACTAGGTAGAATGTTGTGGCATCCTCTAACTCCTGGGCTCAAGTGATCCTCCTGCCTCAGCTTCCTGAGTAGCTGGAACTACAGGCACATGCCTGGCTAATTTTTTTTTTTTTAAGTAGACACAGGGGTCTCACTTACTATTGCCCAGGCTATAATATGGTCTATTTTTGTCATGTTTCTTCATAAGTAAATACTTCTGTCTCTCCAAACTAATGCTTGAAAATGCACACAATTTGTGGTGCACACACCATTCGCCTTGACTCCTGTCCTTCTCTGCTGAGTTGGTCAGAGCACCATTGAAATTGTCCACATACGTGAAAATCACATTCCACATACATGAAACATGCCCTTGTCCACATACATGAAAGTTGCATTCCAGGTATCTTTACTGTTTTTTCCTCTGCACCTCCTACCCCCGGCCAGGCCTGGCTAGAAGCTCCATTCTTGAGTACTTATTTGCAGAGTCACTTTTGCAAAGGGACCATACTTGGGGCCTACAGGTGCATTTAGAACACTGGTTTTGTCACCAGATAGATGCTCCCATCCTGGTTCTGCCACTTTCTGGCTTTATAAACTGATAGGAGCCATAACTATTCTGAGCTTTGATTTCCAGTAAAATGGAAAAAAGTGAAGCCCCATGTTTATTGTTAGGAGAATTAAATAGATAATGGGTAATGAATTTATTAGTATAGTTATGGCACATAGTACATAGACAATTTATCTAGGTATTTATTTCTTTAGAATAGCACAGGGAAGTTCTTCACCCTCAAATATCCCAAACCCATAAGTACACCATTAACAACTTTCCTTTTTAGAATAAACATTCTATTTTGTGTTCCTCCATGGAAATGAATATACTCTTGGGACCTTGTACCCATCAGAGTTTTGACAGGAGACAGATGGCACACTCCAAAATTTTTAATGAGGGAGATTTTAATAAAAGATATGAACAGAATTGAAGGTGCTTATAAGAGGCACCAGGATACCTGACAGCAGCTAATAATACTCTTAGAAAATAACAGAGTTTAGCTCCAATAGCAGAGAATAACTTAGAATACAATTTCAGTCCATCGTTTGAGCCCTTACCCTGTCTCAGGTCCTGTGCTTGGCTGTCTGATGGCTCTAAAGATTTGTGCTGTGGTGAGAGAACGCACAAGCTCCCAACTGCAGTGGTCCTCAAAGTTCAGTTTGCATTGCAATCAGGGGCAGGTTTTGTTAAAATTGAGATTTCTGGGCCCTGGCTCCAGGGTTTATGATTAAGTGGGTTTGGGGTAGAGCCTGAGAATTTGCATTTTTAATTCCCCAGGTTATCATGGTGGTGTTGGTTTAGGGACATAATCTGAGAACCATTAAACAAACTATGAAATATAACATGAGATTAAATATGACTGTCCTTAGGGTTTCCAGGGCAGAAGCCACAAATTTGAAGAGCAATGTCTGCAGAGGATGCCGAGAGCCTGTGAAACTGGCTTTGCAATCCTTCGCTTACTGATTCCTTCAAGGCCGTTTCAGCTCAGGCTGGGAAGAAGGTCAAAGAGGCTCATTGTAACAACCGCTCTAGAGAGACTCATCACAGCACTTTGGCCAAGTGAAAGAATTTTCCAAAAATCCACTTGCTAGGTATGCCCCAGAGTTTGCCCCCAAACCTCTCCGGGTAGAAACTGGGCTCCTGATTCAGGCTTTAAAATCTAAAGGCAGGAAGCTATCTAGAAAGTCCAAGTAAAGTCTCAAGGTGGTGTTGAGAATAGCCTACATTTCCAGAGCTTGCTGAGGTGAAGATGGGTGAGTTCTCTCCCAGGGTCAAATAAAATTGCTAAAGACTGTTAGCCTGAAGTTGTCTTAGGAAAGATTCCGTTTTTTGCACAAGTAAGAACACAACAGTTAAAGCAAACAGAAAATCTTCAGAGTGGGAAAAGGTATTTACATTTTATAAATCTGACAAAGACTTGATAACTAGGATCTACAGAGAACTCAAACTAATCAACAAAAAAAGAGTTAACAATCCCATCTATCACTGAGCAAGAGACAAGAACAGAACCTTCTCTGAGGAAAACAGATAAATGGCTAACAAACAAATGAAAAAGTGCTCATTGACCCTGATCATCAGAGAAATGCAAATCAAAACCACCATGAAATGTCACCTAACCCAGTGGGAATAGCTCACATCACAAAATCCCAAAGTTGCAGATGCTGGTGTGGATGTGGAGAGAGAGGAACACTTTTATGCTGTTGGTGGAGCTACAAACTAATATAGCCTCTTTGGAAAGATGTATGAAGAATTCTCAAAGAACTCAAATTAGATCTCCAATTTGACCCTGCAAGCCCACCACTAGGCATCTACTCAGAAAAAAAAATCATTTTGTCATAAGGACATTTGCACTATATTGTTTATCACAGCCCAATTTACAATTGCCAAGATGTGGAAACAACCTAAATGCCCATCAACTGAGGAATGGATTAACAAACTATGACATATGCCTACCATGGACATTTACCTATTCAGCTGTAAAAAAGATGGAGACTTCACATCTTTTGTATTAACCTGGACAGAGTAGAAATACATTCTTCTCATAAAGTATCATAAGAATGGAAAAGCAATTATCCAATGTACTCATTACTAATGTTAAGCCAGGAGATGATCTAGTTCCCACCCACAAAGGAGAAAAACTCATTTCAATTCAAGTTGGGGGAGGGGCAATGAGGGAGGGTTTTGAGTCCTCCCATTGAATGGGCACAATGTAGGGGTGTACGGCACACCTTTTGCGTGCAGGACACAGCTACAAGAGAGGCTCTACTTAGCAAATTCAAATATTGTGATTTGGTTGTTTGTACCCTCACACCCTCGAGAGCATGTGACAGTGGTGTCAAGGAGAAAAAAGATTCAAGATTGATTCTCAGTTTCCAAGACTGGATATTTATATATTTAATCTGAAATTAAATAAATAAATAAATAAATAAATATATGAATAAATGAATAAATAAATATTAGTTGAAGAGATGAAAAAAGATTCTGTCTGATAAAATGTAAAATAATTATCCATGAATAATATATTGATATAAATAAGTGTTTGAATAAATAAGTGAATGAGAATAGACATATGTCCCATGCAGAAATTATGTCCCAAATAAGTTCCTTAGAGATTCTGCCCTCTAAGAGATGGAGCATATGTCCTCACTCCTCAGTGTGGGCTATGCACAATGGCCTCCTTGCAAAGAGTATAGTCTGGAAAAGAGGAACATATGGAGTAACTTTCCAGTGGAGAAACCTGACAAATGCTACCTCACCAGGCAGTTGAGGTTGACAGCCTGCACACCGTGGTAAATTGCGCTGGCAGTGTGCACTATTGGTATGACAGGAAGAGGATGGTGCTTGACCTCTGTGGTCTTTCTCCTCCCAACTCATAACCCTAGTGCAATCAGGAAAAAGCATTAGGTAAATCCCAATTGACAGTTCCACAAAATATATGACCAATAGTCTTCAAAACTGTCAAGGTCATTCAAAGCAAGGAAAATCTGAGAAATTTTCATAGTCAAGAGGTGGCTAAGGGCCCACGAAAAGTAAAGAATGTGGCATCCTGGATGAGATTCTGAAACAGAAAAAGGACATTAGGTTAAAAAAAGGGAAATTTTAATAAAGTTCGGACTTTAGGTTAACATTAAAGTGCCACTATTAGTCTATTAGTTAGTTTTGTTATGTTTACTGTATTAATGTAAGAGGTTACCAATAGAAGTAATTAAGTGTAGGGTACACGGGAACTCATATTATCTTTGAAGCTTCTGTGTAAATTTAATCTACTATACAATTAAAACTTTATTGTAAAATAGATTCTTTCCAGTTGACCATCTGTGGGGCTAAGTGACCATCAGAGGCAGATCCCGGAGGTGTGAGCAGAAGATGGAGTGAAGGGAAGTCATGTATGGCCAGCTGGAAGAAGCTTAGCTTGCTCAGGGAATTATAGAGATATGTCCCAGGTGACAGAGGAAAGGCAGGGTGTCTCCCTGAAGACCCCACCGAATCCCCATGAGAGAAAGAACCAACATTTGGTTGTTTAGTATGCACAGTTGACCTTGATTCTGGAATGCATCACACTGGTTATATTAAGACCATGACCCTTCTGCTAATTCAGTGCTCTCATCTCTATATCCCTGTGCTTCCTAGCCCCAAATAATGAACCAGCAGTTAGCAAATAAAAGAGAAGGAGGAAGAAAGAAGAGAGACGAAACCAGGCACCCAAGTCCCGGCTGCAGAATTCCAAGCCCACAGGTCATCCTAACTATACAGAGAAAGGATAAGCTTTATGTTGATTGACAGAATCAATTGTTGACATTAATGTCTGGGAGAAGAGATTATTTGGTAATATCTGCAAATGAGTAGAAAAGCTATAGGATCTCTCCAAGATCAGAAAGAGGAATACAGGGGAAAAACTGTCCAAACAGGCAGTCATGACAAAATAAATCAAGTTTTTTTCTGCTTGTATCCTGCTGTGTCCAGCTTGTTCGAATAACTTGTTATAAGTCATTGTGTTGTGTTTTATGAAAGAAATGGGTAAGAGAAGTAAGAAAAATTACAGAGGCAGCATTTAAGTTGTTTTAAAGTGATCAGCGGGAGGTTTCCAAAAGAAAGGCCATCAAAGGAGGCTGAAAATGAAGCAAAAGGGAGAGAAATTTCTAGGCCACACGAGTGCATGAATGCTTGTGCACATGCATGCGTGTGCACGCGCGTGCGCACACACACAGAGCAGAAGCAGAGGAGTGCGGCCAGCACAGGGCACTGCAGCCTCACCGTGGAGTAGGGGTCTTCTGTGCAGTTGGAGAGCCAAGAATATGAGTCACCTGTTGCTTGCTGAGAAATGACTTGCAGTAAATAATCTGTTATAACTAGTCCAGGAGAAAGTTGACAAGGACGTGGCGTGGAGAAGACAATGAGGGAATGGACCAAGCTGACATTTGTTGAGTTACATGGGTTTGGCCTTGTGATCGTGTGACAGTGGTGTCAAGGAGCAAAAAGATTCGAGGTTGACTCTCAGTTTCCAGGACTGCATATGGTAGGCTAGTGGGACAGAAAACCAACATAAAGTCACCGAGAGGTAGAGATGGGTGGGCGTGGGTCACCTTGTGGCTCAGGGTAGTTAGCTCAGGTTGAAACACCTATGGGATGGCTGGGAAAACCCTTGTAACACTCAGAGTTTAAACTAATTTGCTAGCAAATTTCCATGCTTCCTTGCAAAGCCTAGCTAAACTCAACTCCCTCTCAAATCTGCCCTGATACCCCTTCTTTCTTATTCTTCTCTGGTACCTCATATCCCTCCCAGGTTAACCACTCAGGCCTGTGTACGTGTTGTCAACACTCTGAGTGAAATGCTAATACGGTTCTTAATTAATGCTCTATCAGCAGTTCCCATGCCACTCTCTCCTGCTAAATAAAGATCTCCTTGCAGCAAGGAGCTAATTTTGAGCCTGGCACACCTTAGGTGCTCAATAAATATTTGCTGAATAAATGAATATGTGAGCTTGTCTTCTTCTGTGACAAGAAGGCAGACAGAGGCCTGAGTACAGGAAGAGTGGGGGAGAGAGGGAGGACGAAAGAAGCAGGGGTGAAGACCCATGTAGGTAGCACCACGTTCAATCTTTGCCTACTCCCACATTTGAATGCTGGTGAACGTTTGGCAGCTAGTGTGAGTGTTGTCCACACAGCTATAGTGAGTGGATGGTGATTTGCCAGGACATTCTCAATGGCCTCGTCTTGTTTTATGTCACTGTTGCCACCTGGCTAATCTTGATGAAGAATGATGTAGCTTTGGCTATAGGTCCAGTGAGAGAGTGCATGGAAGGCTGGACTCATGGTGTCTTCCTTAGAGGCCCTCAGGGAGGCCCAGAGTATGACAGTGTATTTAGGCCATACTTTGTCTTTCTGAGTCTAGAACAGGTTGGCCTTTCCAATGTGATTCTCCATCCATCAAGCAGAGAGTTGATGGGTGCAGGGCCTGATGTTAGCCCAGCACACTGTGGAGTGCAAGCCTGAGAGTCCACAGTCCTCTGGCTTGGACTTGATGGTTATTATGTAGACCCAATCAATGTTTTCTTTTGCTTTAAATTTTTGAGAAAGAAGTAAAATGATTTCACTGAGTAGGAGTTTCTAGCTCTAAAATAACTATAAATGAATAATAAATTGAGCATATCTAGGAGCTATATTGATAAGAAGTAGAGAGACAGTCTTCAGCTTTTAGATAAAATACACATTGCTCTTTAACATATTTGCACTTAGAAGGCTGGTGTCTGAAGTAAGGCCATCTGGATAAAGAAGAAAATGACCGAACAGCACTACATACCTTCAAGTGAAGTCTCTCCAAGTTGGCCAAAGAAAATTTTTTTAAATAATAGTATCTAACAGTGCAAACTTTATTTTATAATTCATAGGCAGCTGATTTCCTAGAGTTCTAGTTCTTAATAGATTGAGAGATTCAAACTTCTTCTCTTTGGTTCATAACAACCTGTGTTTCTTGTAGACAATTAGCCCAGTGGGATTTTCCCCATTTAAATCTGGAGAACTACAGTCAGGTCCATTGAAGAAAAATTGTCAAGTGGGGCGGCGCCTGTGGCTCAGTGAGTAGGGCGCCGGCCCCACATACCGAGGGTGGCGGGTTCAAATCCAGTCCTGGAGGAACTGCAACAAACAATAGCCAGGTGTTGTGGTGGGCGCCTGTGGTCCCAGCTACTCGGGAGGCTGAGGCAAGTGAATGGCCTAAAAATCCCAGGAGTTGGAGGTTGCTGTGAGCTGCGTGATGTCACAGCACTCTACCGAGGGCAATAAAGTGAGACTCTGCCTCTAAAAAAAAAAAAAGAAAAAAAAGAAAATTGTCAAATAGATACAAAATCCAGTAAGGCTGGAAACACTAATTTTCTTTTATCCATCTTTTGCCACCAGCAGCCCAGTGAGAGGACTAAGACTTTTCCTTTTTTTTTTTTTTTTGACATTTAGATACTTTTTATTTCTGATTAATACAAGAGTATATACAATTAGGTTACATTGTTTTCATTTGTTAGGTGGCACCCTAGTTGTAGTTGAGACCTTTGTCCAGGTGATATGCCCTACACTGTACCTTTTAGGTGGGAGATTACCCCTTCCCCTCTGTCCCTTAATTAAATTTAATTCTGTTTTTTCTCTCCTATAGGCCCATAGTTGCTTATCTAACATTTTTGAGAATGTGCTATGTATCAGATGCTGTGAAAGGTGTTTTTCTTTTCAACTCCTTTCCCTCCAGCTAAAACCTTGCCTTTCGAGGAGTCTTAATACATCTAAGAAGTAAAGAAAGTAGATTAGTCACATGTTGGGATGGCCATTACACTCGCATTTCTATTTTAATATGACTCAACTTTGAGGACTATGGGGCAACTAGAATAGCGTGGGAATGATAAGATTACCAGGTGTATTAAATGGGACATAGGTATCAAGATGTTGAGAAACGCTGTGTGGGGCCAACGATCCGATGTCCGATGATAGCATCGTGGACCGCAGCTCACTGTGGGGCCAACGATCTGATGTTTGATAATAGTGTCGTGGACTGCAGCTCACTGTGTGGCCAAGGATCTGATGTCTGATGATAGTGTCGTGGACCACAGCTCCCTGTGGGGCCAATGATCCGATGTCTGGAGATAGCATCGTGAACTGGGACTCACTGGGGGCCAATGAGCCAATGTCAGGTGATAGCATTGTGGACAGCAACTCACTGGGGGCCAATGATCCAATGTCCAGTGATAGCATTGTGGACCGCAGCTCACCAGGGGGCCAATGATTCAATGTCCGGTGATAGCATCGTGGACTGAGGCTCACTGGGGGGCCAATGGTCCAATGTCTGGTGATAGCATCGTGGACTGAGGCTCACTGGGGGGCCAATGATCCAATGTCAGCTGATAGCATCATGGACGGCAGCTCACTGTCTGGCCAATGATCCAATGTCCAGTGACATCATCGTGGACTGAAGCTCACTGGGGGGCCAATGATCCTATGTCCAATGATAGCATTGTGGACCGCAGCTCACCATCTGGCCGATGATCCCATGTCTGGTGATAGCATCATGGACTGCAGCTCACTGGGGGCCAATGATCCCATGTCCAGTGATAGCATTGTGGACTGAGGCTCACTGGGGGCCAATGATTCCATGTCGGGTGTTAGCATCGTGGACTGAGGCTCACTGGGGGCGAATGATCCCATGTCCAGTGATAGCATCATGGACCGCAGCTCACTGGGGGGCCAATGATCCCATGTCCAATGATAGCATTGTGGACCACAGCTCACCATCTAGCCTATGATCCCATGTCCGGTGATAGCATCATGGACCACAGCTCACTGGGGGGCCAATGATCCCATGTCCAGTGATAGCATCATAGACCGCAGATCACTGGGGGGCCAATGATCCAATGTCAGGTGACAGCATCATGGACAGCAGCTCACTGGGGGGAGGCCACACCACACACAGGTCTGCCTTGGCTGGAAGCACAGGAGCACAGCCGCATCTGGCCCTGAGGCTTCGTGGGCTCTGCACATTTCCAAGTCCTTTGACTTTGGAAATAGGAAGGCTCACTGTAAAGCTTTGTTCTGAACTCACATTCCCAGAACACACTATTGGCCACCCAAAAAAGGAATTCAGTCTTCTGGGGTTTCCAGAGTTGCCAGACCAGTATTTTTATATAGTTGCAAGTCTGTTTGTAGTATGCACACAGAAATAGAAATATTATCCCTCATGATATCAACTGCTCTTCTCATCCTTTGATTTAACAGTTAAGCTAGTAACCCTCTGTAATATTTAATGGAGTCTCCCTGAAATAAAGCCCAGTTTCCCACTGAAATAAAATTCCATTTTAGCCACTAGAATTTGCATGCCAAACTTGGCCCTTTAAAAATAACAGAAGATGTAAATTTTTACCACTGCGTTATAGGCTTTGGAAAAGAGAAAGTGGGTAATGAAAAATGTCATACAAAGTGAAAAACGGATGCCAATAATGAATGTCATCTCGATAATGTGTCTCACACACGACAGGATTAGCACTCGGGTCACATCAAAGCTGCGTCCCGACGGGTTGAGAAGCTGCTCACTCAGCACCTTTGGTTCCCAGACTCTATTATCTGGGTTACTTGGTAAATTTAATGTGTGATTTATTCCTTATCGCCTCATTTGTAAGTCTCTCTCTTTCCTCAAACCAAGATATCTTCAGTGCTTAGACTGCCTGTCGTATTCAGATGTCCATTTTTAGGAAAGGATTACGAACTCTTGCTGAAGAAGATGGACAGCAAACACCGCAGCTCATCTGAGCCAGGAAAGAAGATGCCACATTGTGTTTTGAAATTACCAAGACAAGGATGGATGGCGAGTTGGGGAACAGCAGAAGCTGTTTAGCAGTGAATACTGCCATCCACGAGAAGGCCTTTATCAAATCATTAGAAGAAAATGCATTCCTCTCAAGATCTTCCCCTCTCATGAAAAATTAGGGTCTTTTCATAACTCACTTCTTCAGATGACATTTTTCCACTCAGACATTTATATATAGGTTTGTGCTAATAGGCATTTATATATATAATTTTTCAGTTAGCACAAATCCTCTTCTTCCTCTTTCCAAACCCTCCTCCATTCCACTGCCGTTCCTATACAGTGAATTTGCTCTTGTAAATCAGCAATGATTCATATTGTTCACGAAAGGATAAATATGAAAATTAAATCTGATGGTCGCACACAAAGGCTTAGGCCTGTAGTTCCAGCGCTATGGGAGGCCAATGCAAGTGGAACGCTTGAGGCTAGTAATTTGAGACCAGCCTGGGTAACAGGTTGTCTCTACAAAAAAATAAAAAGAAAAATGTTAGCCGGTATGGTGGTGTGCACCTGTAGTTTCAACTACTTGAGAGGCTGAGACAGGAGATCATTCGAGCCCAGGAGTTTGAGGCTGCAGTGAGCTAAAATCTCACCCCTGCATTCCAGCCTAGAAAACAGAGTGAGACCTTGTTTCAGAAAGGAAAAAAAAAAACGAAAATCTGATAGCAAAGTAGGATTTCTAAGGAGCTCAATTTATTATGTGTTCAATTTTAGGAAAAGACATGAGACAAAAATAATTTCTGAAAGACCTAAAAACTGGGTTAGTGCTTTCAGGAATGAATCAGATATGAGGGACAAATGTGACCGACTCTCCCTGGGTCCCAGGCACAAATAGATAAGGTTCCATTTGCAGGTGTGTGCCTCTGATAATGGTGGAAACAGTTCAGTCTAGGCCCATGTGTCCCATCTACCTGTAAAAACAGTAGCCTTGGAAGATGGTGCAAGATTTCCCAAGGTCATGTTCAGTGTTGGTCATAGATATGGGCTGGGGATGATTAGGCCTCCCTATATGGTACTAGCTCTATGGCCCTGAGAGTTGCTTAGCTTCTCTGCACCTTCTTTTCATCAACTGAGAACATGGGGATAATAAAAGCATGGAGTTTTTCCGGGGATGGCATGAGTTCCTGCATGCGGTGCTCAGACAGTGCCTGCCAAATCCTCAGCACTGGATAAAACGAGTTGTGATTATTTTTATTATTTCCTTAAGGATGACAGAAGGCTAAAAATCGCTCCGTCCTGATGGGAAACTTCACATCATCTGCTACTATGTCTGGAAATGTGAAGGTTGCCACGTTGTCCCCGTGGTCACCCTGGCTTTTTAATGGAGAGCAGGGAAGTTTAGCGAGCACTTTGTTCCAGAGGTAGGAACAGGGTGTGTTCTTTGCTGTGTTGTACTATTTTTGTATGCTTTGATTGGCTTCATCTTTATTTGACTTAAATTCCTCACACCTTCCCCTCCTTGAGGTGGAATCGGGGTATTGTTGGGTCTGCTGTCCCCAAGGCAGCTGCATGGTGACCACCCCGCTCACCCTCTGGCTGTGCCTCAGCTTCCCTTCAGCCTGGCGCGGGCTTCCTTTGCCATCATCCTGTGTGGTTTTGGAGCACCCAGGTGCTCTCTCCTGCTGAGCACCAGAAGCTTTCTGCTCAGGTGTCAGCCTCCCCACTTCCTCCAAATCCTTCATTTGGAGGGATTTGTAAAACTCCCCTCCTCCAGGCAACCTCGTGGAATGAAAACAGCACCTTCCAAGACAGCCAGTGGCAAACTCGCAAACTAAACAGCTTCGGCCTCCCCACCGTCTGCCTCTCCATCAGACCGCGTTGCACCTGTGGGCCTTCTTTCTGTGACTGCTCACTTCTCTTTACCTTTTTCCATTTCCCTTACTAACTTTTCAATTTCTAATTATTTCTCTATCTGTACTCCTATGGCTTCTGACTTTCACCTGAGTTAAATTTACTCACATTGTCCATACAGTGAGCTAAAAATTGATTTTATTGGTGCATTCATGGAAGTGAGCTAAAAAACACCGGACTATCATTTTCACCAACAGTTTCCACAGTGCATATACTTTCTCTGTGGATCTGCCTCTTAGTTCTCTCAGCCTACTATTTGCTGAGGGCCTATTATTTTAGGCACTTTTGTTTTAAAATTTTACTAATATGTTTATCTTGATTAGTTCAACCAAATAGGAAAAAACAGGTGGGGGGACGGGAGAGAAGAAGAAGTAAGTGCTGACACCTTTGAGCAAGGGAGATGGCAAATGATACAGCTAAGTCTTTGTTCCTTGTACAATAGAAGGTAAAGTTGTTCCAAAACTGTGTGGGTTATGTTTTCGGGGTTTATATGGAAACAATTCTTAAACCAGGTGAATTTCCTTAAGAATGAGTTCTTAAGACATGCTTTCTCTACTTAACAGTCCATGGCTCCCCTGCTCTGGTGCAGCCCGTGTGGGAGGCAGTTCCTTTAGGACTGTGGCACTCAGGAGCACGCAGAGGTGGAACTGTGACCTTTATCCTCCTCCTCCAGTGTGAAGAAAACAGTTGTAAAACCTGCCAGACAATGCTCTCTTAAAAACTAAATGACAGGGAAATTACAAAGGCAAAAGCCAGTGACATGGACTGCCATGTACTGAATGAAAGTGTCAATGGAACTTTTATCTTAGCAAATGTCACTTTCCAGTTTCCCATGGCAGCATATTTGCGGGTTGGATGTTTGGGGGATTATTATATTATTGCATAATGCAGTAGGAGGTGTTTGGGGGGCCTTCTCTGTTGTATCTTCACTTTAAATCATCTTTCAGGGCTTGGTGTTCCATTGCTGACCGGGATTAAGTCAACAATGACTTTCCGATTAGTTCAACGTATTGGGTGTTTCCATACTGCGCTGGGTGTGTAAATATGTAGCGCTGATTTCTGGGGCTTCTGGAGTTCTTTCCTTTCCTGTTGTGCTCTTGGAAAATCCTCAGATAACACACTTCCAGGGAGCAGGGAAAAGATACCCTGCCTGGGTGGGGAGGTGGTGGTGTCAGGACAAGGAGTCCTTCCACCTGTCACCAGAGCCAATCAGTGGAGAAGCAGATGAGAGCTCAACAGTTTCACTTTTATTTATAGAAAAACCAACAATTCCAGAGAGCAGCCAGGGTATCTCCCCAAATAAAGGCTCTATCCTCGTCTTTCCCTTTGCTACTTTTTATTCTCACAATAAAAGTAAACGTCCGCAATGTTACTATTCATCATCATATCCGTTAAACAGATTCTTCCCATAGGTGACAAAGTTACATACAATGTCTTCCTGTCTTAAAGCAGTTATATCTTCAAAGCAGTTTTATACTGTATTAAATTTAGAGTTAGTCAAGACTTCACTGGGGGCACAGAGTGCCCTGGGTCCTTGACCCGCACCAAGGAGTCCAGTTCCCCAACTCGTCTGTTACAGCAGGCCTTGGAAGTGAATGAACAAGCTCCAGATGTTGGCACATAAGCTCATCCAGTCTTGTTAGGGCCTGACCAGCTGTGCCATGTGTGAAATGGCCACTCAGGTTAATAGTGGCTGGTAACAGTGGGGGTCTCTCTCTGGGTCCTGACAAACATAAAGTGAAGAAACTAAAGGGAGATGATGTTTTTCCTTCCCAGTGAGATCTCAGTTACTTGCAATCCTCTGCACAACTGCCCAGAGGACAAGAAATTACTGTATCTTTCCTGATTCTACTTTGTTTTATTTGTTCTTTGAATATACTTATATCTTGATAATTCTGGTCTCTGAAAAAGATGAAATTAAGAATTTTGAGAAGAAAACATATCAGAGAGAAAAAAACCCAGAAGCTAATAATCGTTTGGGAGTCCAACGACTTGTATAATTCGGGCACCAGGTCATGGAGATACAGTCAGAACATATTTCTTTCTTGAATGCAATATGCATTAATATTACATGGGCTATTTTCTCCTCTGTCTGTTTTCCTTACTTTCAGAGGTAGCTTTGCAGTGACCTAGTGACCCAGTTACCTCGTTTTTCTAAAGCCATTCTCTAGAGACAGAGGCTGTGTCTTTCTAGCGCTTAATGCAGTTAGCCGCGTAGCTTGTGGTGAACTCTTGGAAGTTCGAATATGCCTACAGAAATGATCCCAGTGCTCTCAGAGTCAGCGGTGTGAAACAGGCTGGTAACGCCTCCCCCTTAAGCTATTATATAAAGGTACAATAATGAATAAAGGATGATCTATCATGTTCTAGAACTAGGTGTGTTTCCTGAGATCAGCATGTGCAAAATATGTTCATATGAGAGAGAGAGAGCTAGGGATAGGAATTTCCTTTCTGCCATCTTTTCATTCCCTTCCCACGCAATGGGTGCTAGATAGAAGTTCTAAGCCCAGCTTAGAAGTTTCTGAAATTTTTATTTAAAGAATTGATTTGTAAAGGGTAAGGGACAACAGGGAAGACTTCTCACCTAACATGTGTGTGTCCTGTCTACTAAAGTCCGCTGAGAGGGGATTTTGTACTAAGAGCATTTAATATTTTCTAGAAAAAATAGATTTCAACCAGTAAAGGATCTAATGTGTAAGTGTTTGGCCTCTGGTAATCAAGCCATCGGGTGGAAGTAGAGTGATCTGGAGTAGGATGGGCTCGAATCCTCCTCCTGGTGAATAACTGGTACTTCCGTGATTTGCATAAAATAGCATTGAATGTAACTGAAACATACCGTAATATGGTATAAACTTCAGTTGTTAAATACATTATATGTTTACACAACCGTTTCAAAAGCTGTACTTTATTGGTTGTATATAAAAATCTACTAAAATTTTGAGAACTTGTTCACTGCAAAGTTGCTTTCCTTTAAACATTTTTTAGTTATTTTTTATTTTTTTTGCAGTTTTTGGCTGGGGTTGGCTTTGAACCTGCCACCTTTGGTACACAGGGCCAACGCCCTACTCTTCGAGCCACAGGCACCGCCCTAAACATTTTTTAAATGTTTCTGGTTTAGGGATCATATAGAACATCTAAAAGACAAAAAAATGTGATACCAAATGTAATGGCCAGCTACAGTGCAATCATAAAATGAATTTTATTTATTATTTTTTATTAAAATTATCATTTATTTGTTGAATTTTATTAAGTTTTTATAATGACATGTGAACTCTCTCTCATTTTTCTAAAATTGCCAGTGGCATCTTGCCCCAAGTTTTCTTCTGTATAATCGAAGCTGAAAGTCTGGTAACTACATTTATAAATTGCCTTTGGAATAAAGCTTGGGAGGATCAGGTACATAATCTTTGGTGGCACTGTTAGAATACAAAGGACTTATATTTTAAACATAAGACACCTCCGCTCAAATGTTTCCAACAGCACAATTCACTATTGCAAAAATGTGCAATCAACTTAAGTCTTCATCAATTCATGAGTGGGTTAAGAAAATGTGGTATATACATAAATACAGAGTACTACCCAGCCATAAAAAGCAATGGAATAATGTCTTTTGCAGCAACTTAGATGGAAATTGGGGACCATTATCCTAAGTGAAGTCAGGAATGGAAAAACAAATAACACATGTACTTTCTAATAATCATGAGCTAATCAATAGGCACACACAGGCACAGGAGATGTGAAAGTCATAGGAAATCAAGAAGGGGGAAAGGGGAGGGGGGAGGGCAAAACCAACCCATCAGGTAGAATGTACACCATTTGGGCGATGGGCACACTGAAAGCCCCAACTTAATCTTTATAAAAGGTCAAAAAAAAGTTGAGCCTTCTTAATATTTTGAAATTAAAATTAAAAAAAAGAATACAGAGACATTACTTGGGATTATGGGGTTTTAAAGGAGAGATTATAGCAGCACTACCGGGCTCTGTTGTAAGCGCTTCATTAATTCACTTACTCCTCACAGGAATCTTCTCTTTACAGATTAGGAAATTACAGCACAAAGAGATTAATGTACTTAAGGTGCTATGTGGAAGACAATAGATTTTACGGTGTCAGAATAAAAAAAAAATACCTTTAAAGTGCCGCACCGTTTCTTCATTGAAAAAATCTAGGGAACTGTTTGGAAGAGCATGAAAGCTGACCAAAATAACCATTGAAAATAAGAAGCTTATGTATGTAAAATCCTCAGATTATAAATGTTGATTTTCCCAAAATTAGTCTACAAATTCATCTATCCATTCAGTGAAATCTCAATCAAAATCCCTTCCAAAATTTTAAATGATGCTTTACAAGGTAACTATTGTATTGATTTAAATTCATCTGGAAGATAATTTTTATCTGGAAAATAAAATTCCAATAGTTTGCTATGAAAATTTTGAAAATGAGATTTGTATGGTGACTTTTACCAGAAACTGAACAATGCCACGGTAATAAAGCAGAAAGGACTCATGGAAGAGACAACTACAGAAGCCCAAAAATAGGCCCATGCATGTGACCAAAATGACATTTCAGAGGAGAAAGGATGGATTTTTGAAAAATGATGTTGGAACATTGTATTATTCATTTTGAGAAAAATAAAGCTAGAAACTTATGCATGCAAAAGGTCCACATGAAATAAAATGCTAATATTTTCAATGCAAATCTTAGAAGAAAATAATGAAAACATACTTTTGTTATTTTAAGGTGGAAGTGGAACCTTCTTTAAATGTATAAATTCAAGAATTTTTAAGGAAAATATTAACAAATTTGAGTTGACTACACCAACTACACTAAGAGAGAAAATTTTACATGTGATTAAAGATGCCATCAACAACGTAAGTAATGAATAAGAAAACATCTGACCAGCTTTAAGATGAGTTTAGAATCAGTTGTCGCCTCCACAAAGTTTCATACTAAAGTCACACAGTCCAAGTCCAATAGTTCACTCATTCCACACTATTTACAAATCTCCCCTAACTCCTTCCTTCTCATTCTCAGGTGATGAACTTTTTATCTCACTGAGAAAATAGAATCAATACATCAGAACAAACTTCCTTGTTATCCCAGTAACACATTGACCAGTTCTGCTCAACACCTGTATATTTGCTTTGCGGATTATTACGAATGGCTGAAAGCTCTGTGCTCTTAGCTAAGCTCAGGGTCTCCTCCTGTGCACTGGATCACATAGCCTTGTGTCTACCCAAAGACTTGTCCCCTCTCTCTTCTGCATCATTAATTTAAGCTCTCCATTGATTCATTGCTATTACTGCACAAACATCTCAAAAGAACATCTCCCAGGGCAGGACCTATGGCTCAAAGGAGTAGGGCACCAGCCCCACATACCGGAGGTGGCAGGTTCAAACCTGCCCCTGGCCAAAAACTACAAAAGAAGAAGAAGAAGAAAGAAGAAGGAGGAGGAGGAGGAGGAGGAAGAGGAAGAGGAGGAGGAGGAGGAGGAGGAAGAAGAAGAAGAAGAAGAAGAAGAAGAAGAAGAAGAAGAAGAAGAAGAAGAAGAGGAAGAAGAAAAGAAGAAGAAGAAGAAGAAGAAGAAGAAGAAGAAGAAGAAGAAGAAGAAGAAGAAGAAGAAGAAGAAGA
>CAUYRH010135527.1:0-10612 GCA_963574655.1 Perodicticus potto | reverse complement strand
GACCAGTTGTGTACTAGTAGATATTTAACCATCTGCTCTCCAGAGAGGGGAGACAGAAACTCAGATCTGTTTGCCCACCATGGCTGATTTCAAACTATCACACTAAACATGAAGTTGGAAATAGTTGCTCAGTGGCACGATTTTATGTGATAGTTCTATCAAAAAAGTTCAATGGAGGCTCGGCACCTGTGGCTTAACGGGCTAAGGCGCCAGCCACGTACACCTGAGCTGGTGGGTTCGAATCCAGCCTGGGCCCGCCAAACAACAATGACGGCTGCAACCAAAAAACGGCCGGATGTTATGGCAGACGCCTGTAGTCCCAGCTACTTGGGAGGCGTAGGCAGGAGACTCGCTTGAGCCCAGGAATTGGAGGTTGCTGTGAGCTGTGATGCCATGGTACTCTATCCAGGGTGACAGCTTGAGGCTCTGTCTCAAAAAAAAAAAAAAAAATTCAATGGATATAAGTGGATATAAACTTCAAGAGCATAGGTAACATTAAAATGTATTTAAATAGGAAGTGATGAGCTTTTGAGTATTATTTTTGTTTTTAATATAATTTACTTAATTGTAAGTTTACATAATTTAATTGTAATAGTGCCCATGTTTAACAACAGATTAGTAAAACTCTTTTCTGCACTAGGAATATGTGTTCTAGATAGTGTTTATTAAACTCCATGATCCATTTCTATCCACTTCTAAGTTCCTCCCCTTAGAATTATGGGATGTGGAAGAATTAAAACTGCATTTCCCAGAATCCTTTGCAGCTGAAGTTGTTGTTTTTTCTTTTTTTTTTTAATTTTCTTCCCCCTGTAATTTAGGTTCTGCTGTTGAGAAGACCTTGTTTCACATTTAGAAGGCAGTAAAGAGGCAGAACACTTCTTACAGCTCTGCTGGCCAATGGCCAACCTCTAGTAAACTAATTATTTGAGTTATTGGCCAAATCAGATTTTCCTTTCCATAAGTGTCCAGTTTTGTGGAAGGTTAGCTTCCAGGGACAGCCCCAACTCTTCAACCACTTTGGCCTTACAATGCTTTTGTTGAGCCCTAAATTCTGTCTTAAATAACTTCCGGGGGGGGTGTTTTGGTTTGGTTTATTTGGGGGGTTTTATGCCTGTTTGGGGGGGGTGTTTATCCGTTTGTTTTTTCGGTTCCTACACTGAACCTGGATGTCACATGGAGTCTTCATGTGACATCAAAAGGAAACATCAAAATAATCACTACCAGCACAGGTTGATTTGGTTTGTTTGCCTGTATGTTTTCTCATTCTAAATTTTCTCTGATGGTACTTTACGTTTCAAGCACACCCTAAGATTATGTTGTGGCATTAATCAGTTACTACTCCTTATAATTTATCTCAGTAGATCGATTGGAGAGAGTCAAGGAAACGAATGCTCAGTTAAGTGAGGGAAAAAGGAAAATAACTACTTATTATTATTAAGTTTTATAACATCAGAGGGCTCATAGATAAGAAAGACTAGTCATTTTCTGTTTGTTTGGTTTTTAATTATGCCACCTCTATGGTCTATTAGAATGCAGCCATATTTCAGACAAACAAAATTGCTTTTTTTCTTTAAGGACAACTAGAGAAAGGAATTATGGACTACCCTTTGTGAGATTATTACATATAGTGTTTAACAACTTTTCTTTCTTTTTTTTTTTTTTTTGAGACAGAGCCTCAAGCTGTCACCCTGTCACCCTGGATAGAGTGCCGTGGCATCACGGCTCACAGCAACCTCCAATTCCTGGGCTCAAGCGAGTCTCCTGCCTCCGCCTCCCAAGTAGCTGGGACTACAGGCGCCCGCCACAACGCCCGGCCATTTTTTTTGGTTGCAGCCACCATGGTTGTTTGGCGGGCCCAGGCTGGATTTGAACCCACCAGCTCAGGTGTACGTGGCTGGCGCCTTAGCCCGTTGAGCCACAGGCGCCGAGCCATGAAATGACTTCTTATTTATGAGCCATTTGTTGGGGACCTTTGTAGTTTTGAGCATTAAAATGGGGAAAAGAGATAAAGATAGGTCTTTCTCTTTCTTTCTTTTTTTTTTTTTTTTGCAGTTTTTGGTTGGGCCTGGGTTTGAACCCACCACCTCCAGCATGTGGGGCTGGCGCCCTACTCCTTTGAGCCACAGGCACTGCCAACAGGTCTTTTCTTTATTGCATTTTAAAAACATAACACCAGAAAATATTTTGAATGAGAATGGGTGACTTTTAGTTCATAAACTACTTGGTGACTCATGGAATTCTCTTCTTTTATATAAAGGACATTTTACTTATATAAAGGGACAGTCTCAAGGGGTATTTTGGGAGCTGTGAATATTTTTTACTACACCTTTGTTTTCCAAGCTATGTAACGTGTTTATTTATTTATTTTTATTATATATTTTTTTGAGACACAGCCTCAAGCTGTCACCCTGGGTAGAGTTCTGTGGCATCACAGCTCACAGCAACCTCAGACTCCTGGGCTTAAGCCATTCTCTTGCCTCAGCCTCCCAAGTAGCTGGGACTACAGGCACCCACCACAATGCCTGGCTATCTTTTGGTTATAGTTGTCATTGTTGTTTGGCAGGCCCAGGCTGGATTCGAACCCGTCATCTCTGGTGTATGTAGCTGGTGCCTTAGCCACTTGAGCTACAGGTGCCAAGCCAAGTGTTTATTATTTTTAAAATTATATGTCACAGCCAGTCCCAGTGGCTCACACCTGTAATCCTAGCACTCTGGGAGGCCAAGGCAGGAGGATCCTTTGAGTTCAGGAGTTTAAGACCAGCCTGAGGAAGAGTAAGACTCTGTCTCTACTAAAAATAGAAAAATTAGCCCGCGTTGTGGTGGGCATCTATAGTTCAAGCTACTTAGGAGGCTGAGACAGTAGGATTGCTTGAGCCAAGGAGTTTGAGGTTGCTGTGAGTAAGGCTGATGCCATGGCATTCTGGTCTGGTCAACAGAGTGAGACTCTGTCTCAAAAAAAAAAAATTGTATGTTGCTAGGTTCCACCATATGAGATCAGAACCAATGTTGTCTTCTATGGTATTAAAATTTAATATATGTATACTTATGAAGAGCCAATCTGTAACAACAGAAAACCAAAACTAAAACAAGCACAGTAAAGTTAGGAATAAAATACGTTCATGAAAAATAAGTAGATTGTAGAGTTGTGAACAAAGGAAAAGTTGAGAAAAGAAAAAGTTGAGAGTTCAGTGTCCAGTGGAAACGTTCCGCTAGGAGGCTTCCTAAAGGAGAGAGTATTATAGGGTCTATTAAAATAAAATTAATTATTTACAGTCCAATCTATAGCTCACTGAAAAGTATACATAATTGTACATGCACAAAAGAAGATCCTTTTGATGGGAAAAAGCAAGAGATTTTAGGGCTCTGGAGGGGTAAATAAAGATGGTTAATTGAACATTTTTGTCTCACTCTGGCACAGTGGTTCTCAACCTTCCTAATGCCGTGGGCCTTTAATACAGTTCTCACGTTGTGGTGACCCCCAACCATAAAATTATTTTCGTTGCTAGTGGTTGGGGTTCACCACAACGTGAGGAACTGTATTAAAGGACCGCGGCATTAGGAAGGTTGAGAACCACTGATTTAGTAAACCATACATCACTGGCGCAGATGGGCTAGCTGGCAAGATGCTGACTACCGGAGGTGGTTGTGCTATGTGCCCCATACCTGGGATCAGGCACCCTTGAAGGTTGTCACATTACCAATCTACAGCTGAGAGGGCCCTTGCAGATCTGGGAAACAAGATACTATCAGCGCTGATTTCTGCAGAACACTGAACCCAGCAGTCAGGCTGGAGACAAAGGCAAGCAGAGGAGGGGGCTGCTGCAGGAAGTAAGCCCACACGGGCAGGTGGGAGCTTATATTCCCATACCAATCAGAATCTACATCTTTTTGTAGAGGGAGCACCTGATTGATAATAGCTACTCAAACTGCAAACCATGCCATAGCTAGAAGTGTGACCTCAATTATCCTGAATCAAGATATCAAAACGTGGCCAATCTTAAGCTCTGCCCATACCAAGGGAGACTGACTAGTCCTTGATATCTGAGTCAGGTCTAGAACTAATGCGTAAGAACTTTTTCTGGATACTCCCCTTTGACTTGAATGCCTTTCCACCCCTGTGAACAATTTATTTTATTAGGATTGAATTAAATTAAATTATTTAATTTAATTTATTTTATTTCTATTATCTTGAATCCCATAAGAAGAATAAATAAAAAATACCAGGCTCGGTGCCTGTGGCTCAACGGGCTAAGGCGCCAGCCACGTACACCTGAGCTGGCGGGTTCGAATCCAGCCTGGGCCCACCAAACAACAATGACGGCTGCAACCAAAAAAATGGCCTGGCGTTGTGGCAGGCGCCTGTAATCCCAGCTACTTGGGAGGCAGAGGCAGGACACTCGCTTGAGCCCAGGAATTGGAGGTTGCTGTGAGCTGTGATGCCACGGCACTCTATCCAGGGTGACAGCTTGAGGCTCTGTCTCAAAAAAAAAAAAAATACCGAATACCAGCAATATAGATAATTTTATACTTGGCATTATGGGATCTGGGAAAAAATTAGACCAAGTATGGTGGCTCATATCTTATAATCCTAGCATTCTGCAAGGCTGAGGCAAGAGGATCCCATGAGGTCAGGATTTTGAGACCAGCCTGAGCAAGCATGAGACTGGTCTCGACCAAAAATAGAAAAAATTAGCCAGGCATGTTGGTGCTCACCTATAGTCCTAGGTATTCCTACTCAGGAGGGTGAGGCAGGAGGATCACTTGAGCCTAGGTGTTTGAGGTTGCAGTAAGCTATCCTGACACTACTGTACTCTAAATATCCAGGGTGACAGATTGATACTCTATGTCCTCAGCCCCCAAAAAGAGAAAGAAAGAAAAAAGAAAATTATGAAACCTGTATTTTTTACAAATCTTCATTTCTTTTTTTTTTTTTCCTTATTGAGACAGAGTCTTTCACTTTGTCACCCTCAGTAGAGTGCTGTGACATCATCGCTCACAGCAACCTCAAAGTCTTTGGCTCAAGTGACTCTCTTGCCTCAGCCTCCCTACTAGCTGGGACTACAGGTGCCTGCCACAACACCTGGCTTTTTTTGTTTGTTTGTTTGTTTAGCAGGCTTGGGCTGGGTTCAAACCCACCAGCCCCAGAGCATGTGGCTGGTGCCCGAACCACTGAGCTACGGGAGCCCAGCCTAAATCTTCATATTTTCTTTCTTTCTTTCTTTTTCTTTTCTTTTTTTTTGCAGTTTTTGGCTGGGTTTAAACTCGCCGCCTCTGGTATATGGGGCGGGCGCTCTACTCCTTGAGCCACAGGCACCGCCCCAATCTTCATATTTTCTAAATTCTTGCAAGATTTTGCCTTTATATCCTCTGCTCATCTTTTCCAGGAAGCCTTCTCCCACTAACTTTACCTTGCTTTATATGTATGTGTGTGTGTGTGAGAATCAATTTTTTTTTGAACAGAAAACTCAACAGTATACATTTAACCCAGTTTAGCAGCAATCTTTTAGCCTTTGCCTTTTCCAGCTTGTCAATGGATTGGATATTGGATTCAGAACCTTGCCTCCCCAGTGACAGTGGTTCTCATCATATTGCTCATTATAATTGGTCCTGATAGTTTCCACCAGCTTGGCCAGAGCTCTTTGTCTTCTGAGTTAACCTGTGTAGACGTGATAGGTCTTCCCATGGACTATATGCCCCAGTCTGGCCTTCCCCAGACAATACAGTAAGGGACTCCCACCTCCCAACACAGGGCAGGCAGGAGGACAGTCAGGTAGACGGGACCCACATCACTGCAGTCAGCAGCTGCTGAGCCTTCTTGTTCTCTACCCAGGTGGTGTGTTAGCAGTACTTAGTTAGTGGCTGCCTTGCTGGCAGCTTTCCCTGAAAGCTTTCCCTTTCAGTTTCTGTTTTTCTCTTGCTTTGTCTCTGATCTGTACTTGTAAGTCAGCTTCTACAGGTGAGTAGTTTTTTGGTGGTCCAAAACCTGGGTGAACTGATTAATTACATGAGGTACTTTCAGCTGCTTTGAAGATAGCGCTTTGCTGCTGCAACCAAACATAGCAGGATCGTTTGACAAAGTGGGTGAAGTCCCTTTTGAGCTAGATGTCCTGTCCAATGCCATAGTCCTCAGGCCTTTTCTAGGGGATTCACCACTATCTTGGCCTCTTGCTTCTTCACAACAATAAGTGCTAAAATAAAAAATTCATTAGATTGACTCAATAATTGATTTCAACAGGTATATGAAAGAACCCAAAAACCAGGCAGCACCTGTGGCTCAGTGAGTAGGGTGCCAGTCCCATATACCGAGGGTGGCGGGTTTGAACCCAGCCCCAGCCAAACTGCAACAACAACAACAAAAATAGCTGGGCATTGTGGCGGGCGCCTGTAGTCCCACCTACTCGGGAGGCTGAGACAAGAGAATCAAGCCCGAGAGCTGGAGGTTGCTGTGAGCTGTGATGCCACAGCACTTTACCAAGGGCGACAAAGTGAGACTCTGTCTCTAAAAAAAAAAGAAAGAAAGAAAGAATCCAAAAATTTACCTGGACATGGTGGCATGTGTATGTAGTTGTAGCTATTCAGGAGGCTAATATGGGAGGATCACTTGAGCCCAGAAATTCAAGTCCAACCTGGACAACATAATGAGACTCCACCCCTAAAAATAAATAAATAAATACATATAAATAAGACTTCAAGAACTTAAGGACAGATCAGTCAAGGAAATTATCCACTCTGAGTAGCTAAAAGAATAAAGAAAAGAATAGATCCTCAGAGACTTGATCCTCATAAAGTATGCCAACATACATGATGGAAGTCTAAAAAGGAGAGGAGAGAGAAAATGAGCAGAAAGTACATTCAAAGAAATAATGTCAGAAAACGTCCCAAAGTTGAAAAAACGAAACAATAATAAAGATAAGTTTGCTTATCCGGCTCAGCGCCTGTGGCTCAGCAGGCTAAGGCGCCAGCCACGTACCCCTAAGCTGTCGGGCTCGAATCCAGCCCGGGCCTGTCAAACAACAATGATGGCTGCAACCTAAAAATGGCCGGGCATTGTGGCCAGCGCCTGTAGTCTCAGCTACTTGGGAGGCAGAGGCAGGAGACTCGCTTGAGCCCAGGAATTGGAGGTTGCTGTGAGCTGTGATGCCACGGCACTCTATCCAGGGTGACAGCTTGAGGCTCCGTCTCAAAAAAAAAAAAAAATTTCTTGCATCAACCTCCCAAGTAGCTGGGACTATAGGTGCCCGTCGCAGCGCCCAGCTATTTTTAGAGACAAGATCTTGCTCACACTTGCTCAGGCTGGTTTCAAACTTGTGAACTTAGGCAATCTACCCACCTCTGCCTCCCAGAGTGCTAGGATTATAGACGTGAGCCCCCACGCCCAGCCTCTTCCCCAAGTCTTAACTGGCTCCTTAGCCCAACTTACTGATCTCTTTTCCATACCCAGTTGCAAATATATTTTCAGCAGATCCATGGCTTCTTGGACTCTTAAGTGAACTTTCAGAATGATAAGGTGTGCTTTTCTCCCTAGTCACTTATCTGGAGGAATTAGAAAGTAGGAATGTTATGTATAATACAACATCTCTCTGATATCCTTATATTTTATTAACGTATTCTACCCCACCTAGTGGGAAATGGCGGTGAAGTGAATATTGTGAAACTATGACTCAACCTGGAAAATTCCTTCTGCTTTTGCTCAGAACCTTAAATTTTCATTTTACAGGAACACGATGTAGAAACAACTCATGGTATGGTCCACGTCACAATAAGAGGCTTACCAAAGGGAAACAGACCAGTTATACTGACGTATCATGACATTGGCCTCAACCGTATGTATTTGATTTTATACCTGCCCTTTTTTATCATATTTAATCTTTCTTTCTTTCTTTCCTTCTTTCTTTCTTTCTTTATTTTTGGAGACAGAATCTCACTTTGTCACTCTTGGCGGAGTGCTCTGGCGTCATATCTAACAACATCCTCAAACTCTTGGGTTCACGAGATCCTCTTGCTGCAGCCTCTCAAGTAGCTGGGACTTACAGTCACCTGCTGCAATATCCAGCTATTGTTTTTTTTAGAGATGAGGATCTTGCTCTTGCTCAAGCAGGTCTCTAACTCCTGAGCTCAAGCAATCCACCCCCCTCAACCTCCCAGAGTACTGGGATTACAGGTGTGAGCCACAAAGCCCAGTTTAATCTTCATGTATTAAAAAAATAACATAAAAACAATGAATAACAGTATTCTAATAGAGCAGAGCTGTCCCCTCTCTGTCATAACCTTTTCTTCTTATTACTACATTTGTTAATGGCAGAGTTAAAGTCCCTGGGAAGTGTGCAGGAATATACAGGGGCAGGGGCATGTATTTTGGGGGATACTAGAATTATGGACTAAAGATTATACGATGAACTTATTAGGAAAGCAAAAGTGGAATTAGTTTTTTACAAGTCTGTATTTTGGCTTTTTCATAATTAAAGTTAGAAAATCCAGAGTTTAAACTTTTGTTGTAAGCTTTTCAGTTAATTAATAAAACTATTTTTGCCTCAACCTGTTATCAGTGACTTTTAAGTGGAGTTTACTTTTTCTTTTTTTTTTTTTCTGTAGCGACAGAGGCTCACTGTATTGCCCTTGGTAGAGTGCTCTGGTGTCACAGCTCACAGCAACCTCCAATTCCTGGGCTTAGGCGATTCTCTCGCCTCAACCTCCCAAGTAGCAGGGACTACAGGCGCCCGCCACAACACCTGGCTACTTTTTTGTTGCAGTTTGGCCGGGGCCAGGTTTGAACCCGCCACCCTCAGTATATGGGGCCGGCACCCTATCCACTGAGCCACAGGTGCCACCCTTAATAAATACCGTTTTCTAAATGGTAGTGTAAGATTCTGGCTCTAGCCACAGGCACATGGAGTCTATATTCATGACTTTTCTTTCACACTGGCTGGCTTTCAGAGGTGGCCTGCATTTGAGACTACAGTTCAGTGCTAGAGCTTTTATAGCAGCCTTGGTATGAGAAATGATTTAGCATTTGTACTAAAAGCGTAGAAATTGAAGCAGCAGACCCTTCATGCCTCCTAACAGTTGTGCTAAAACATAAACTCCCATGTGGAGAATAAACAGCTAAGACATTCACTTTCACCAGGCTCTTGGAGTCTAGTCAGTGTCTCTTTGCTGGACAGAGAAATAATAATGAGAAATGACAACAGTTATGGATGTAAGATTATTTTGGTGCAACATCCAGAAACCAACAAACATCAGGAAAGTATATCTCAGTATGGCTCTTTAGGGCAGCTTGAATCACTTTAGTGGAATGATGGTTAAAAGGAGGTGAACGAAGAGTATGATATGGCGTTTACTATGTAGTAGAAAACTGGAGAGAAATGGAGGGCCTGTGACTGATAGGTCTTTTTACTCTTGTAGATAAATCCTGTTTCAATGCATTCTTTAACTTTGAGGATATGCAAGAGATCACCCAGCACTTTGCTGTCTGTCACGTGGATGCCCCAGGCCAGCAGGAAGGTGCTCCCCCTTTCCCAACAGGGTAAGACACATAAGATCTCCTGGGAGACACACACTGAGAAGAACAAATGACTGAGCTCCAGTGGAAGAAGTAGTATGTGCTTTCCTCCCACTTGATTTTATCACAGCCTAAAGTTACACATCAACCATGTTGACCTCATATTCTCTCTCCTTGGGCTGAGAGGACTGTTATGTATAGTCCACTGGGGGAACTGCCTATTTTCCCATATCCAGGAATGGCTCTCCATAGTGTGAACGTGCTTTCCTATAATCCAAAGTATACATGTCTGGAATACTCACTTTTTACTGTCTTTTATCTGTTTCCTTTCTCATCTACCTGAAATTTGTCATTTTTATGTCCTTCTCTAGAACTCCCAAATACCTAGGTCCAAACTCAGATCCCTCTGAGCATCCCTGAGAGCATCTTCCCATCCTTAGTTCCAAATCCAGTAATAGAAATTTGTGAGTTTTCTCTCTCTCCCTTTTTTTTTTTTCCCCAGTGATAGAAATTTGAGTATCTGTGTAACCATTTATTCTGAGAGGATATCCTGGCAGATAGAGGTGCAGTCTGACTGGCGTTGGCATTCTCGGCTTCATCCCTAGCCTGCTTTGCATGGCAGAGTCACAGGCTCCCTTCCTGTTGCCTGGACTGTGTGCTTATCCAGAGGACCTCATGAGGAAGACTGAGAACACACACTGCAAGGCTAATTCTTCCCCTCCTTTTACTCATCTCCAGAACTGCTTTTGGCCAGTGACTACTGTGAGATAGACCATTGTAGACAAATAATAGCTAACACTTACATAGTACTCAGTGTTCCAGACACTACTTTAAATGCTTCACTTTTATTAATTCATTTAATCTTTATTGCTCTAGGATATTATTATTCCCATTTTATAAGTAAAGAAAGTGAGGCACAGAAAAATTAAGTAATTTGGCTAAGATTACATACAAATAAGTAGCAGAGTTAACTTTTTTTTTTTTATTGTTGGGGATTCATTGAGGGTACAAGAAACCATGTTACACTGGTTGCATTTGTTGGGTAAAGTCCCTCTTACAATCGTGTTTTGCCCCCAAAAGGTGTGGCACACACCAAGACCCCACCCCCCTCGC
>CAUYRH010135526.1:0-12072 GCA_963574655.1 Perodicticus potto | reverse complement strand
GTAGCTGGGACTACAGGCGCCCGCCACAATGCCTGGCCATTTTTTGGTTGCAGCCGTCATTGTTGTTTGGCGGGCCCGGGCTGGATTCGAACCCGCCAGCTCAGGTGTACGTGGCTGGCGCCTTAGCCCGTTGAGCCACAGACGCCAAGCCATATTTTATTTTATTTTTTTTTTTTTTAAACAGAGTTTCACTACCTACCCTCGGTAGAGTGCAGTAGCATCATAGCTGACAGCAATCTCCAGCTTTTGGGCTTAGGTGATTCTGTTGCCTCAGCCTCCCAAGTAGCTGAGACTACGGGCACCTGGCTATTTTTTGTTGCAGTTTGGCTGGGGCCGGGTTTGTACACACCACCCGCGGTATGTGGGGCCAGCATCCGACTCACTGAGCCATAGGCACCGCCCGAAAGAACCATTTTAAAGGATAAAATTCAGTGTTATTTAGAGTGGCACCTGTGGCTCAGTGGTAGGGTGCCGGCCCCATACACCGAGGGTGGTAGGTTCAAACCCAGCCTCGGCCAAACTGCAAAAACAGCAAAAAAAAAAAAAAAAAAAATTCAGTGTATTTTAGTACATTTACAGTGTTGTACAACCACTACATTATCTAGTTCTAAGACATTTTCACTACCCCCAAAGTAAACCTTGTGCCCATTAATGACTCCTTCCCCATTTCTCACACCCTCTAGCTCCCAGAAACCACTGATCTACTTTCTATGCATTTACCTTTTTTTTTTTTTTTTTTGTGAGACAGAGTCACTCTATGGGGTAGTGCCCTGGTGTCATAGCTCACAGCAACCTCAAACTCCTGGGCTCAAGCACATCCTCTTGCCTCAGCCTCCAAAATAGCTGGGACTAAAGGCGCCAGCTACAATGCCCGGCTATTTTTAGAGAGGGTCTCGCTCTTGCTCAGGCTAGTCTCGAACTCCTGAGCTCACGCAATCCACCTGCCTCGGCCTCCCAGACTGCTAGGAATATAGGTGGGAGCCCCAGTGCCTGGCTTATGCATTTACCTATTCTGGATGTTTTCACATAAATGGAATCATGCAACATATGGTCTTTTGCAATTGGCTTCTTTCACCTAGCGTCATGCTTTGGGGGTTCTTCCATGCCAGGCATGTATCAGTGCTTCATTCCTTCTTGTGGCTGAAGAGTTTTCCATTGCATGGATAGATCACATTTCATTTATATACCCAGCCATCAATGAATATTTGGTCGTTTCCACTTTTTGGCTATTGTGAACAATGCTGCTATGAGCAAGTATACAAATAGCTATTTGAATACTTGCCTTCATTTCTTTTCGGCATATATGTAGGAGTTGAATTGCTGGGTCATCTGGTGAGGCAATGTTTAACTTTTTGAAGACTATGATTAACTCTAAAATCTTTAGGTGAATCAATTAGCCGATATGAGATTTGGGAATTATGGCTCTCAGTGGTTCATATTGTCTTTACCGACTCATATAATCAATTGTTATTAATTGCACAGTTAAAACTGAAATTCGAGTGTTCTTTCCCTGCTTTCATTTTGCCCTGTGTTTGCGGTTGTGTGAGAGGGTGATATCTTCCTTTTCTTGCTTTGCTAAAAATAGTGTCTATGACGTTTACCTTGGGTGCAAAGTAAATATAAGGGTGAAATAACTCAGTAGAATTCTTCCCAAGCAAGACTCCTGTGAGTGCAGACATCAGAGAGAATTGGGGAAGCCCAGGTGGAGATGCTGGTACTTGGTACATACCTTTCAATTCAATGCACAAGCTGAGGGCCGCAAGCCTTCCTCAGACAAAAGGAAGGAAGAGAACTGGTGTGTGCACCTCCCACAGGACCTAGAAAAAGGTGGCAACAGCCCATCACCAGCTCCAAAGGCAAGTAGGCTCAGACAGAAGCTTTGCAGGGGAAGAGGCCGAACCACCCTGTGTGAACACTCTGGCTGATACTCCAGCACACAGAAGCGGGTAGAGTCCAAGAGTGCTGAAAATCTTAGCTTCAAACTCAGGACAAGACAGTCAAGGACCCCAAAAAGGAGCCACTGGAGTCCTGTAGAGAAGTTCATTTCTCACGGAAGTCAGAGATGTCTGTGTACAAACATGGCTCAGCCCGGGGCAAATGGATGGCCCTTGATTGGCTGGAAACAGGGAGAAAAGAATTCCTTCAGCGGTGGCATTGGTGCCATGGGCTGTACTGGAGCCAGGGGTCTGGGAAGCTTGGTGTGGAGTGCACACCTCCTCCTGGGGGGTGGGGGCTGGGCTGGGTGAGGGAACCAAGGCCCTGCAGCCTCCAAAGCTGTACAGGTCGAGTTGCTCTGCATTTAGACTCTATGTAACTAAAAAGCCCATCTATTTTTGTGCTTGAAAATTTCTTTTCCTCTAGTTTCCTAGTAGAAAGTCCTTTTGAAAATTGCTACCAGTTTCTCAACTGCACCAAAATAAATGGGAAGTTTCCATACCGGGAAGTCTTGGTGAGCATGGTCTGGGAAGGGATTAAAGGCCAGGAAGGAACACAGTGGCACTGGAAGCACCCAGGAAATGAGAGTCTGAGAGGGGTAGAACTGGCTTCATCACTTAGGGGACACAGTGCAAAATGAAAATGTGGGGTCCTGATAACAGAATTTAGTTTTCAGTAGGTTCTTGGTCTCGGTGATTTGTAGAATAAATCTGCGGACCATAGATCAGGGGTAAGACAGGATTTATTTACAGAAAAGAATACAAAAACACCAAAGCTCCCAGCAGGGAGAGAAAACCCAAGTTGGGAGAGAGAGAAAAGCTCTCTCTCTCCCCAGGCTCACAGCCACATGAGGCCCTCTGTAGTTGCATTTAGCCAGGCTAGCTAGTTACATGTAGCGGTCTGGGTCAAAATGAATGGCTATAATCCCTTTCTTTCCCAGGTCTAGGAAATTTACATGAAATCGACCAGGCCTAGGAAAGGGGGTGAAATTGACCAGGCCTAGGAAAAGGGGGGTTCCCTGTTTAGCCCTAAGTACAAGGGGAGGGAAACCTAAGGTGCTGGTGTCTCCCCAGCAGTTGTCTGGCCCCTCCTGCAGGGGGGCCCCCCTGCCTACCCTCCAGCCCACTGGTTCCTCTGCTCCCTGCCACTGCACCACCACCACCAAGGTGGAGGCAGCTGGTCCACATCCCCCAGCTCCACTTGTCCTGTATCAGTCCCTTGTTTAAAATTATTAAGAATTTCAAAATGGAGGTGGAAAGCATTCTTCTTAGTAAAGCATCACAAGAATGGAGAAGCAAGAATCCAATGTACTCAATTCTAATACAAGGACAATTGATGACTTAGCACGTGGTGGGGGTTTGGAGGAATGGGGAAGTGGGGAGAAGGAAGGAGAATGGGTGATGGGGGTCATGGTGTATGCCACACATCTTGGGGATGGGACACAATTATATGAGGGAATTTACCTAACAAATGCAATCAGTGTAACCAATAAAAAAATACATATGCACATCCATTATGTATCAATACAAATGAAATAAAAGGTAAATCTAAAAAAAAGAAAAATTCAAAATGATGGCAGCAGAACATGAAGCCAAGCACCAGGGTCTTCCGAGTGCAGGGCCGGGGCAGCTGCACAGGAGAGGCCAAATGGTCAGGGCCAGACAAGGAGGTTGACCTTGGCCTGCCTGGGCTTTCCCCTTAGATTTGAGCCAGTTGCCTATTACCAGTACTTCATTGTTCTTACCATAAAGCCATTAACCGTCTTCTGCTGACAACCTGGGGACTATATTTTATAAAAAAGCTTCCATACCCCAGAAGAAGCACGTTAAAGTATATACACATATTATTGCTAATGATATTTCTGTTTCACAATGGAATAAAAGGTTTATCATTTTTAATACAGAACACCATTGGGAATATGTAACGCCTCCCTTTCAATGTTATTTAACCTACTAATTTTTTTCAACTACTCTAATATGAATGACTACTGAGAAAAATATTAAAATAGTGACTATCAGCCAGGTGCAGTGACTCACGCTGTAATCCTAGCACACTGGGAGGCCAAGGTGGCTAGATAGCTTGAGCTCAGGAGTTTGAGACCAGCCTGAGCAAGAGCGAGACCCTATCTCTACTAAAAGCAGAAAAACTAGCCAGGTGTTATGGTGGGTGCCTATAGTCCCAGCTACTGGGGAGGCTGAGGCAGGAGGATCACTTAAGCCCAAGAGTTTGAGGTTGCTGTGAGCTATGAGATCATAGCACTACATCCAGGATGACAGAGAGAGACTCTGTCTCAAAAAATAAAATAGTGAAAATCTGAGGAAAACTATCAGCACTCAGGGTACAGAATTCCTTCTTTTGCCAGTGCATCGGCTGTGTAGGGGGAGGCCAGAAAGAAGATTGAATTTCTGTCATGAAACAATTTGAAAATTGAGGCAGGCAAATTTTTTTTTTTTTTAGAGACAGAGTCTCACTATATCACCCTCGGTAGAGTGCCGTGGCGTCACACAGCTCACAGCAACCTCCAACTCCTGGGCTTAGGTGATTCTCTTGCCTCAGCCTCCCGAGTAGCTGGACTACAGGCGCCTGCCACAACGCCCGGCTAGTTTTCTGTTTTTGCAGTTCGGCTGAGGCCGGGTTTGAACCCGCCACATTCGGTATATGTGGCCGGCGCCCTACTCGCTGAGCCACAGGCGGAGGCAGGCAAACTTTTAATGTATATGAAAAGTTATTAGAATATCTGTGTTTAAATGTGGCTTCTGAGCCAGCCAGTATAAATTCAAACCCTGCCTCTGGCTTTCATTGTTAAGTTCTTGGGTGAGTTAATTAATTGCTCTAGGATTCCTTCATTTGCAAAATAAGGAAACCCCTGGTGCTCTGTCTCAGGGCTGTGTGAGGATTATGGAGATGTGCTGGGGAAAGCAGTGCCCAGTAAACGCACTGAGGAAACGCTTGCTGTTATTATATCACTATGATTGCAGCCAAGATCGTTGCTATTGTTATTATTCTGCAACCTGGCCCCTGCCTGTCTTACATTATTTCTTGGCACGTTCTCTCATTCTATGCGAGCAGCAGCCGCACTAAGCTGCTCACTGCCCCTGGATAACTCGGCCTTCCTGTGTTCCCCTGGCTGTGTGGAGGCTGAGTAACCACTTGGAGGGGATATTGTAGAGGAGAATTTGCGCCACAGCAGGAAGCCTGCCTTGAAGGGGATCCCTTTTTAGGTTTCTTAGTTCTTTGTTTCCATCAGATCCACAAGTGAACGGGACTGAACAGGACGATCCCCAGCACGGCAACACCATGTGCCAGGGGCTTCTTCCCCTCCTCTTTGCTTTCCTGTTATCTTCTACCTACTTTCCCCACTGGTGGGGGGTGGTGGCTTCTGTTCCATTGCACTGAGCACCACGTGGGGCTGCCACGGGTGGGAGTCTTGGAGAAAGACGCATTTCAGCTAAACGGAAGGCAGAGATGGGCCTGATGGAAGGATTTGCTAGATATACCCAGGAGTCTGATTTCCAGCAGATCGCTTACATTCTCCTCCATACCTCAGTTTCTTCAGCAGTAAAATGGGGATATTAGTACCCACTAATATAGGTGGGAACTAATAGGGCGAGACTTGAGTCAGATATCATAATAAAGGGCTTAACTGAGAGTACGGACATAGAGCTAGTCCAGTAAATATCCTTTCCCTCCTTGCTCCTTACCTCTCTTTGTCATCAAGGGGGTCTCGCACAGCAGTGTCTTTAAGGGGATTTAGATTCTGATCAGTGGAAGGAGGGCTCAGGATGAAGGGGTGGAGATTGCAGGGGCCAAAGGGGAACATGGCTGCAGGCAGGAGGGGTAGAGGGGAGGAGGCCCTGAAATCCAGATAGCCGGGCAGGGGCTGGCGCAAGCAAAGAGTTGGGAGCCTCACTGTTGTCCCTGTTCTGTGACCCCTCCTCTACCTTCTCTTCTTCTGTTAAGTCCTCTGCACAAAATTAAATAGGTTAAAAATAATGCTTTTCAAGAACTCAGACTTCAGCAATTGTTCCCCGTGGTTAGAAAATAGGCACAACTCTATAGCCCAGGCCCACCCTGGAAAGCAAAATAAAACACAGTATCCATTGGCACCTTCTCCTGGTTCTACTGGGCATGGGCTTGGAAGGGGACCACCCTTCAGTGAAGGAAATATTGGCACTTTTTCATGGGCAGCTATGGTCCATGACATGAGGGGGGCAGGGCAGGTGCCACACAGGTTTATCATTTTTAATACAGAACACCATTGGGAATATGTAATGCCTCGCCTTTCACTGGGGAGCCCTGCAGCAGAGTGCACCATGCAAGCCGGAGTTATCCAGGGCCTTTTGTGGGCAGTTTGTTTGCCTCTCCATGTCTCTGTGTTTCAAATTGACATTGAAGATTCCTACCTCAACAGTTATCATGCACAGCACATGCTAACCCATTTATAAGCAATAACTTCTCTAGGACGGAAATTATTCCAGAACATTCTGACATCTGGAACATTAATGCTACAAGGATTTAATTATCTGGAGAAGAAAGCAAGGTGATTGGGCAGCGCCTGTGGCTCAGTGAGTAGGGCGCAGGCCCCATGTACTGAGGGTGGCAGGTTCAAACCTGGCCCCGGCTAAACTGCAACAAAAAAATAGCCGGGCATTGTGGTGGGTGCCTGTAGTGCCAGCTACTTGGGAGGCTGAGGCAAGAGAATCGCCTAAGCCCAGGAGTTGGAGGTTGCTGTGAGCTGTGATGCTATAGCACTCTACAATAAAGTGTGACTCTGTCTCTTAAATAAAAAAAAAAAAAATAGAAGGCAAGGCGATTGGAGTCACAGGTTCACAGGCTGAGTTCAAGTACATCTCTCACTTTAGAAAGTCAAGTTAATGCAGTGTGAGAACTATTTATTGAGCAACTACTACCTACCAGGCACATTGAGGAAAGCAAAGCTGCCTGCTCTTCAGTCTTCCTGGTGATTCTAGGCAGAGTAAGCAGATGAGGTGATGACATTTTGCGCCTCTTAGCATGTATAACAGAGTGGCTACCAGCTGAGTTATCCCAGTGATAGACCTATAAGCCTCAGTTTCCCCAGATGTAAACCTCTCCTCAAGGAGAGTCAGAGGAAATGAAAGGAGAAAACAAAAGAAAAGCTTTTAGAAAGTATGAACCAACAGTTGTTATTTTTATTTACTGCAAAACTAACAAAGGATCTCATCTGTATCAATACTTTATAACAGATAACTAGGATCTACAGAGAACTCAAACAAGAAAACAATCCCATTTGTAAGTGGGCAAGAGACTTGAACAGAAACTTCTCTGAAGACAGACGAATGGTCAACAAACACAAGAAAAAATGCTCATCATCCCTAATCATCAGAGAAATGCAAATCAAAACCATTCTGAAATAATTACCTAACCCCAGTGAGAATAGCCCATGTCACAAAATCCTGAAGCTGCAGATGCTGGCATGGATGTGGAGAGAAGGGAACACTTTTGAACTGCTGCTGGCATTGTGAACTAATACAACCTCTATGGAAAGAAGTATGGAGAATTCTCAAAGAATTAAAAGTAGACCTGTAAGGGTGGGGTCTCAGTGTGTGACACACCTTTTGAGGGCAAGGCACAATTGTAAGAGGGACTTTACCTAACAAATGCAATCAGTGTAACCTGGTTTCTTGTACCCTCAATGAATCTCCAACAATAAAAAAAAGTAGACCTATAAGAGTATATACATCGGGCTCAACCGCAACTTGAACTTTACCTGAGAAGTAAAAACAGTGTAACCTAAACATTTGTACCCTCATATCAATCTGAAATAAAAACAATACTTTATAAGAGAAAATATAAAATAATATATAGTTGGGCAGCGCCTGTGGCTCAAAGGAGTAGGGCACCGGCCCCATATGCCGGAGGTGGCAGATTCAAACCCAGTCCCAGCCAAAAACTGCCAAGAAAAAAAAATAATAATATATAGTCATCTATGTTAATTATAAAGAAATAACACACAATAAAAATATATAAATTTATCTTTATAAGAGAAATAATACCAAGACATCTAAATTTTTAAATTAGTTCCAAACACTAAAATATTTATTATTTTGTTTTCTCAACATTCCATCCTAAATAATACTAACAAAACAAAGAGCTTGCTAATTGTCATGTACTTTCCCAAGCATTTTATCCTCCCCAAAAGTCTGTGAGGTTAAGTACTGCAATGAACCCATTTTACAGATGGGAAAACTAGAGCACAGAAAGCGTAATTCACCCCACCAGAATCACGCAACCTTTTTTTTTTTTTTTTTTTGCAGTTTTTGGCCAGGGCTGGGTTTGAACACACCACCTCCGGCATATAGAGCGGGCACCCTACTCCTTTGAGCCACAGGCGCCGCCCAGAATCACACAACCTTTAAGAACAGTCCTGTTGTTTTCATTTCTTTGTATCTGCCTCACTCTACCCTTTCCATTCTCTGTAGTTCTCCTGACCAGCGGGGGGCCGAGCCCAATTGTGGGAGACTTTTCTGCAAGTCACCTCCCTCTCTTTCTCTTCCTCCCTGTCTACCCTCCTGCCCTGTCCCTACCCAATACCTCAGCACAGAGGAAGGTGCTTGCAACCAAACAACTCCAGATGTTTACAAATGTCCACTCTTCCATCTCCTTTAACCTTTTCTAAGGAAAAGCTCTTGGGAGAAGCAATGAGACGATAGTAGCATTCTTTTGTCATCAGGAGCCATTGGGAAGAAAGAAATGATTTTTCACAACAGCCAAATGAGGGGCAGGGGAATGGCAGCACCTATAGAAAAGGCGTCCGCGCGACCGCAGCTGCCAGCAGAAAGGGAGGAAAATCACCCTGCAAGATCTTTCCTGTGTTTCATCAATAAAGTGGACTTCCAGGAGAGTCAACACACGGCAGGGGCGAGGGGGGGATGTGTTGTTACCAGATAGGTGACATCCGCTGCATGCACCAGCAAGTCCTGTGCTCCATTCTGAGCGCAGGAAGTCCGTCACCCAGCAGAACACTAACTGGGGCCCAGAAGGTCACTTGAACCTGCCTACCCCCAGCCCTTTCTCCCCCAGGAATAAGGAAGTCAAGCAGATGAAGAAACGGGGAAGTCCGAGCTGAGTGTGCCCAGCAGTGGCATATATGCGAGTGTATACAACAGTTGACTCCAATCCCCAGAGAGACAAAAGCCTCTGCCATGAAAATGATTAGCGAGGGGTTCATGCAAACGTTTCTCAGGAAGCAGAGCAGAAGGAATATTTGGCTTTGCGTTTCTTAGAAATAATCCCAACTAGGGTTCTTTCTAACCGGTCGGTCTCTTGCCTTTCACATACCATTTACAGGCGCACGGCGTCGTGTTTGTAACTAAGTCTCAGTAGCAAGTGGGTCACTGGTACTCAGAGCTAGGTGCCATTTGAAAACGACTCCTTTCTAACTGAATCTCCCGTACTTCCAGATACACTTCCGGGACGTCCTAGTACTGAAAACGCTCCCTTGAAAAGATGGAGTTTGATTTTTCAGTTTAATCTTAAGATAGTAGAGATGGTGGGATTGTAGTCTTTGGAATTCGGCACAGGCCCCCTTAGCAATCGCTTTTATAATGTACAAAAATAAAGAACAGGAAAGTAAAGAACTTCCTCATTGCCAACCAGGAAGTCCATAGCAGAGCCTGAACTTGACTTATTTTGCTAAGAAGGAGGCATTGTAGTCTATCTACTCCAGATAAATTACCCTACACCCAGCATGGTTATTCGACTGGACTGGTCACAAAAATTATAGCGATAAAAAAATCTGGATGTTACAGTGATGAAAGTGTTTTTAACAATCCGATATGGGTGCCCCCCGTCCCCCCGCGCCAAGTCAAGGTGAAAGCCGCGAGAAAGACAAAGAGGACCAGGGTGGGGTGCATGCCCTCCGCTGGTGGAAAGCTGAGTCACAGGAATCGCGCCCTGCAGTGGGAGCGGCCCTCCAGGGAGGGACACCGCGCCCTTGCATTGGGATGTCTGCAGTAGGCAAAGCCAGTTTCGCAGTAAAGGAATGCCTGTCCCCTAGGTGCCACCTGGACCCTAGTTATCACGTCCTGGTTCCCAAGAGCAGGTTTACGCTGCTATTACAAAAATTCTTCATAATAAAATAAAAAGAGAAAAGTGCGTTTGTAGGAAGTGCTGGAGGGCGGGCTTTGGCCCGTTTTCTTTTTTCGCCATCGCTGTGGTAAGGGAGCTAAGCTGCGCCCGCTGGGGGTGGGGGCGGGGGCGCCCCAAACGCCCGGCGGGCCTCTGGTAGCCCATCCCCCGACGCGGCGCGAAGGAGTTAAGCGGGACTGCGGGTGACATCACCTCATTTACATAGCAGCGCGCGCATATAACGGCTCTCGCTGCGCCCCGCCCGGCATTCAGCGGTTGCCTCTGCGCAGATCGGACCTTTCCAGCTGTCGCTCCTCGCTCCGGTGAGCCCCAGGGCCCCTGCCTCCTACCTCCCGCCCTCCAGTTCCCCGTTCGCCGCGTCCTCGCGCTCGCCCCTGTGGTATCCGCATCCCTGTCGCGGCAGCCTAAAAGCTGAGCCCGAGCAGTTCTCCCAGGGAAGCTGCCTGGGGGAACGAGGGGATGCTAAACCCTCCAGACGCTGGGTAACGGGGTTGAGAATTTGACTAAAAAAAAAAAAAAAATCCTAGAAAAAAACTGGCGTTTTGCCGTACAGCGAAGAGGGGCCTTCTCTCTCATGTTTCCCCCTGTGGAAGCACTTTACTTTGCTTCTGAGGCTGTGATTAATCAGAAGAGAAGAGATCCTTTGTTCTGGCGCACAGCCCGCCGAACCCCGGCCGTTAGGAGGGCTGGGTCTGCCCGCGCTTAGGGTCGCTGAAGTCCTTGCGGGTGATGTGTGCAGAGGCTTCCGGATCGCCCCCACGTGCCGAGGGGAGTGATTTCGGCGGCGCGCGGACGCAGCTTCGGGCGCCGCATTGTTGAGGGAGCGCGAGGAAGCGGCAGGGCGGTGGTCGGAAGCTCCCGGCTGCAGCTGCCGCCTTTGTGAGGAGGGGAAGGCAGGACGGGCTCGCAGCTCTGGGGAGGGGCCTCATCTAGAACGGGGAAACGCGTTTTGCGACCTCGGCTCCACTTCACGGATTTCTATCCGATTTTCCCCACTTAAACTTGGAGGTGGTTTGCTCCTCTCTTCCTTCTAGCCGGATTTTAAATGTAAAACGCTGCAATTAACAACTCTCAGCGGTCGATTTCCTTATTCCGAAAGATTCGGTCTTGAGGGATCTTCGCTCTCTGGTCCCCAGCGTTTAATTCAGGGGAGGGGGTGCCTTTTTTTCCTGTAGAAAAAGTAAGATCTTAAGCGCGGAATGCGCGTGGAAGGAGGAGCGCGGTGTTGAGGCTGGAGATGGAGAGGCGGGGGCGGGTGGCGCTTTCTCACTCTCCGCTTGGCTTTGTACCCTGCAGCTTCCTCCGCGACCATGTCTGACAAACCCGATATGGCTGAGATCGAGAAATTCGATAAGTCGAAATTGAAGAAGACGGAAACGCAAGAGAAAAATCCACTGCCTTCCAAAGAAAGTAAGCTCCGACCCACCCCCCATCTTTAGAAAGGCCGGGCGGGAGCGACGAGCCGCGGGAGGGGGTGCGGGGGAGGAGCCGACAGTTGGTGATGAATGTGGCTTGGAAAGGTTAATTAAAAATTGTTCTGCGGCCAAGTAACACAGGGCTTTGGTAATTCAGTCACAGGAAATTTAACATACAATCTTAATGTACAGACATTTGTCTATTTAACTTGCACTATATTTTATTTCATTACGGAATGCCTAGATGCACTCGGAGAATGTTTATGACTTGAAAATATGTTTTAAAAGAAAGTCCTTCAACCTTATGCTAGGCTGTACTTAGCCCCACCATCTTTTTTTCTTTTTTTCCTGTCACAGCGATCGAACAGGAGAAGCAAGCAGGCGAGTCGTAATGAGGCGAGCGCCGCCAATATGCACTGTACATTCCACAAGCATTGCCTTCTTATTTTACTTCTTTTAGCTGTTTAACTTTGTAAGATGCAGAGTGGTTGGATTAAGTTTAAATGACTGTGCTGCCCCTTTCACATCAAAGTATCCAGAACTACTGACAACGAAGGCCACGCCTGCCTCTACCATCTGCCTGTCTGGCTGG
>CAUYRH010135525.1:0-44486 GCA_963574655.1 Perodicticus potto | reverse complement strand
GGCTCTGTCTCAAAAAAAAAAAAAAAAAAAAAAATCATGGTCTTTGCTTTGAACTTTTATGTATAAAACTGTAGTTTTGAAAATGGAAGGGCAGAACAGCCTAGAAGAGGCTCCCTCACAGTTCTCCAGAATTCTGGCCTTCTGATAATAAAGCTTGGTGGACCTAATCTCCACCTTTCCAAATTGGCTGGACAGTGACAGGCAGCTGGACCCTCTTTGTCCAGTAACTTATGCTGTGTATTATTGTGAACTGGCGGCCACTGGTTAGCAGCATAGATCCACTGGGAACAAGACCAGTTTCTTCAGGCTTTTTCTTTTTGTAAAATCCATACTATGGTTCAAATGCATCCTCCAAATTCACGTGTCAGAAGCTTGGTCCTCAGTGCAGCAGTGTTGGGAGGCAAGGTCACGGGAGCTGATGAGGTCACGAAGGCTCTACCCTCACAAATGGGTTAAGGTCGCTATTCCAAGAGTGGACTGGGCATTGTCAGTGTGTGTTACTATAGAAGGATTGCACCCATCCCACCTGGTTCCTCTGTGCCTAATGCACCAGCGTCAGCCTTCTGCCCCTCTGCCCTTCCACCAGGGGACAACATCAAGAGGGCCTTCACCAACTCTGGACTTGCCAGCATCCAGAACTACAAATCTCTTTTCTTTATAAATGACCCACTCTGTGGTAATCATTTATAGCAACTGATTGTGCTGTTGCTATAAAACAGACTAAGGCAGTTTACAAATGCTTACATTTTATATTATACTTCTCAATTTAGAAACGTTCCGATGAGTAGTGTTATTTCCTTTAATTCTAACCCCTACAGGTGGTGAGCACAATTAGTCATTGTCAGTGTCAAGAATCTCCTAAGAGGCTAAAGGACTTGCCCAAGATTAGGGTGTTGGTATGAGCCAGAATCTATCCCCAGGTCTGAGACTCACTGTCATCCTGAGCTACCTACCGTGCATATGTTACCAGATTAGTTCAATCGGGAGAGCTATAAGGAAAGAAGGCCTAGATCCCAGGAAAGCAGCTTGGTTCCACATGCTACCCCTCAGGTCATCTTCCTTGTCCTCGGGTGATGTGAAAGTCCCAGGGCTTGGCTGACCTCTCTCAGGATTCTGGAGCCTAGAACCTGAAAACTGGTCTCTCTGCCATCACTACAAAGACTGTTACAGTGATTAAGCCTCACTCATGTCGGGCTACATTAAGATGAGATTATTCTGTGAGGTGGTGCCACCTTATTGACGGAACCTGGTATAATTTCAACATGACAAATAAAAGTTCAACTTTCTATTTATAAAAAGAGTGATGTGCTTGAAAATTAAAAGCTAAAAACCCAATGTTCAAGAGATTGTGATTGCCAATTGATGATGTACAACACTTAAATGACAAACATTTATTATTTAATCTCTTAAAAAATACTTTGTTGTTACAAAACTGGTTGTAAAAGTTTTAGAAAATACATACATGTGAGACTCTGTCGCAAAAAAAAAAAAAAAAAAAAATTACAGAGAAAGTACCAGAGATTTAAAAAAGAGAAAGAGAAAATACATACATGTACAAAGACTGAAATAACAGCCACCCAGAAATAACCAGGTTTAAGTGTTAGTGTGTATCTTCCCAATCTTTTTCTATCATACTGTAAATACCGAAGTCTAACCTGCCTTGTTCAATCATAAATATTTACCATATCAGCACACTCTTTTCTTACACTCTTTTCTGTAATGTTATTTCTAGAGTATGAAATATTGTATCAAATATAAATTATTTAACCAATCCCTATTATTTCATATTGAGGATAGTTCACATTTTTTAATATAACAATACTAGAACGTCTTAAATTATAACCTGTTAAAAAATTCCTATAAGCAGAATTATTGAGTCAAAGGGGCACACATTTTTTAAGGTTTTCTAATAGAATATATTTTATATATATATATATATTCAAGACCAAAATGGGGTTAAACTGGACCCCAGCAAAGTGCTATAAATTTACACTTCCACCAACAGTGCGTACATGGGGCTAGCTTATTTCCCTGATAATTTCAGGACATTATCAGTTATAACATATGATTTTTATCTCCCAAGTCAATAGCTATGCTTTGACGAAGCTCTAATAGACTCTCCCTATTTGAATCCACATAAAGTTCAGAATTGGAGAGTCACATGAGCAAAATGTTAAGAGTAGTTCTCTAGCTTCTCTCCACCCAACAAAATTTCAACTATCAACTCTCTAGTGGCAAGATTACCATCCTGAATATTACAGAAATTGGAAGTGAAGCTGGGCCACATTGGACCATAGAGCTCAGAAAAAACATCATCAGAGGGAAAGGGGAACATGGCTCTCTTTGATTGCCATGCTATTCCCCCCAAGCTCACACAGTGCCGTGTGCGAGAATTTCCCTGGATTTGTGGTTTCTGCAGTAGAAAATGTGAGTGGAAGGTGGGCATTCGGTTTCCCCACCATTCTGAGACTCTTCAAAGGCGATGTGCTCTGGAAGCATTGCCAGTGCTAAAGGATTAGCCCACCAGGGTGAATTAGAAACAAAAAACAAGGTGTGCACAATGCAACGGTACATTTCAAATCTATTAAGAGTAGAGTATAAATGACTACACAAATAAGGGAAGTGATGGTTATGTTAATCAGTCTGATGTAAGCATTCCACATAGTATATCAAATCAGCACATTGTACCCCATGAATGTACAGTTACGATTTAATGAAAAACAAAAGGGTCAAGCTCACCGCAACTAATGCATAAACACTGAGTGGGCAGCACCTGGGCTGAGGGTGTCATCTAGCACTATAAGAACCACAGAGCCCACGGGCTTAGAGTTCAAAAGAGTCTGCTCAGAATTTCTGGACAGACCCACCGCACAAGGACAATAACAGGCAAGGCCAGACTGGAAGACCAGAGTAAATGCCTGTGTGTTCAACGCATGGTCATTGACATAATACAGCAAGGATCAAAAACAATCAGGGAAACATGATGAAATGGACAAAATAAGGTGCCAGACACCGACTCTAAAGAGACAGGGATGTATGATATGTCTGACAGAGAATTCAGAATGGCTGTTTGAAGGTACAAAACTCACTGGTAAAAGTAACTTGGGAACTATTAACCAAATTATAATGATGCTACATAACCTGAGGACTTGTTGAATTTGTTGTTTAAACTAGAAAGGACTGACCCCTAAATGATGTCCCTCTACATCAACTGATAGGCATTACTTTACTATCAAGGAAATAAAGTACTTCTTCCAGATAAATATGGCCAAGATGAAAGTTTTGCTCCAATCCAAGTAAGATTTGCAGAATTAACAGCTATTCAAGATTCAGATGACACACATGACTATGTTTAAATGGCTATAACAAATTGCAAGAAATGTGTTTTTGTGCATATATCTTTTACACAATTTGAACTGTGTATTGTAATTTCCAAAAAAGCAAACAACTTCTTCATAAAGCTGTAAAATGTGGAGCAGTACCACTAGAAATTGTCATGCACAATTTAAACCTGAAAAAAAGCTGCTCTCAGAGGAGGGAAAGAACAGTTTATCAGTATAATATTAACTTACCCCAAACCATTCTCTAACTCACTTGAACATTTATAGAATAGGAATATCAATTGCAACTCCAGAAAACAGCTATAAAGCCAGGGTTTTGTAAGGAGAGAATATATCCCCATAAGGCATAGAAACAGATGATTAAAATCCCTTGAAACAAACTAACAAAACTAAATAGTCATGCCCATTTGGAGGAAACTCATTTTTTGAGTCCAACATTATCCTCATACAAAAGCCACCAAGGATACAACAAGAAAAACTATATAGACCAGCATCACTGATAACCACAGCTGCAAAAATCTTCAACAAAGTAAACCAAAGCAACAGTACATTGAAAGAATCATTTACCATAAGCAAGGGATTCATCCCAGGGATGCATGGATGTTTCAACATATACAAATCAATAATCCAGACATACTGCATGAACAGAATCAAGGACAAACATATAGGATCATTTCAAAAGACACAGAAAAAAATCTGACAAAATTCACATTCCTTCACGATAAAAACTCTCAACAAATTAGGTAGAAAAGAAATGCACTGCAACAGAATAAAGGCCATTGAGAAACTTATGGCTAAGAACTGAAGTGGGAAAAGCTGAAAGCTTATCCTTTAAGATCTGGAATAAGACAAAGGTGCCCACTTTTACCATTTAAAAGTCAACATAGTACTGGAAGTCCTAGCTAGAGAAACTAGGCAAAAGAAACCAATAAAAGGCATCTAAACTGGAAAGGAGGAAGTTAAATTATCTTGGCTTATAGGCAACATCATCTCAAATATAGAAAATCCTAAAGACACTACCAAAAACCGTGAGAACTAATAAACTAATTTATTAAAGTTGCAGGATACACAACACAGAGAAACCAGTAGCATTTCTAAATGTTAATAGTGAACTATCAAAAAAAGAAATTAAAAAAAATCACATTTACAACAGATATCAATTTTTTTTAAGTATCTAGGTATACATTTAATGAAGAAGGTGAAAGAGCTCTATGATGAAAACTATAAATTCCTGGTGAAAGAAACTAAAGATGACGTGGTAACTGGAAAGATATCCCATGTTCATGGATTAAAAGAATTAATATTTTAAAAACATCCATACTAACCAAAGTCATCTACAGATTCAATACATACCCTATCAAAGTACCAATGGCATACTTCACAAAAATAGAAGAAATGATTCTAATATTTATAAGAAACCACAAATGACCCTGACCAGCCAAAGTAATCTTGAGCAAAAAGAACAAAGCTAGAGATCAATCGCTTCTTGATTTCAAAATATACTATAAAGCTACAGTAATTAAAACAGCATGGCACTAACAGCATGGCATGGTAGAAAAACAGACAAATAGACCAACGGAACAGAACAGAGAACCCAGAAATAAATACAAACATTTACAGCCACCTGATGTCAACAGTGGTACCAAAAGCACACACTGGAGAAAGAACAGTCTTTTCAAGGAATGGTGCTGGGAAAACTAACTATCCACAGGCAAAATAAATAAGATCCTTATCTCTCACCATATTAAAAAAATCAACTCCAGATGAATTTAGGACTTAAATGTAAAACCTGAAACTATGAAACTACTAGAAGAAACAAATGCTTCATGACAATGGTATGGGCAAAAATTTTATGGATAAGACCTCAAAAGCATAGGCAACAAACGCAAAAATGGGCAAATCAAACTATACAGAACTTAAAACCTTCTCCACAGCAAATTAAACAATCAAAAGAATGAACAGACAACCTACAGAATGGGAGAAAATATTTGCAAATTAGACATCTGAAAAGGGGTTTAATATCCAAAATATATAAGGGACTCAGACTACTCAATGGTAAGAAAACAGGTAACCCTATTTTTTAAAATGGGCAAAAGACCTGAAAAGATACTTCTCAAAACAAGATATGTAAATGGGTAACAGGTCTATAAAAAAATGCTCAACATTGCTATCATCCAGGAATGCAAACCAAAGTCACAATGAGATATCACATCACACCAGTTAGAATGGATAAAATGTTGTATATGCTGGAATATTATTCATTTATAAAAAAGAGCAAAATCCTATTATTTGCAATATCGTCAATGGACCTGGAGAACATTATGTTAAGTGAAATTGAGCCAGACATAAACAAAGACTGCATCGTTTCATTTTACATGTGGAACCTAAAAAAGAAGAGCTCCAAAGACAGAACAGAATGGTGACTCCCAGACACTTGGGTAGTTAAGGGGAAGAAGGGATGTCGGAGATGTTGGTCAAAGGATATACAATTACAGTTAGGTAAGAGGAATTAAAAACTAAAATAGGGGGCAGCGCCTGTGGCTCACTGAGTAGGGCACCGGCTCCATATACAGAGGGTGGCGGGTTTAAACTCGGCCTCGGCTGAACTGCAAAACAGAAAAATAGCTGGGCGTTGTGGCAGGTGCCTGTATTCCCAGCTACTCGGGAGGCTGAGACAAGAGAATCACCTAACGCCCAGGAGTTGGAGGTTGCTGTGAGCTGTGTGACGCCACTGCACTCCACCAAGGGGAGACACACTGAGACTCTATCTCTACAAAAAAAAAAAACCTAAAATAGGCAAACATTGTACTGTATAGATTTTAGACAAGTAATTGTCTGAGGCCAGAAGGTGGTGAAGGAGAGCAAAAAAGAAGGGGAGGAGAGAGGAAGAAAGGCTGAAATTTCTAAAATTGACTGCGGTGATGGCTGCACAACTCTGTGAATATACTAAAAACCATTGGGCTGTACAATTTAAATAAGTGGGGCGGAGCCCATACCTCAGCGGGTAGGGCGCTGGCCACAAACACTGAGTCTGGCAGTTTCGAACCTGGCCTGGGCCAGCTAAAATGACAATGACAACTGCAATAAAAAAATAGCTGGGTATTGTGGCAGGTGCCTGTAATCCTAGCTATGTGGGAGACTCAGGCAAGAGAATCGCTTAAGCCCAAGAGTTTGAGGTTGCTATGAGTTGTGACACCACAGCATCTGCTCAGGGTGACATAGTAAGACTCTGTCTAAATAAATAAATAAATGAATGGTTGTGTGGTATATGAATTATATCTCAATAAAGCTTTAAAAAAAAGTATAGAATTGCATTTCAAAATGATGGATGCTTTGCCAATTTGGCAACACATACCAAGAAGATGAATGTCATTGAACACCTTCTTTGCCTGGTAGCAGAACCAGAATTCCAGCCCTAGGACTATTTGCACCAGGCATGGCACCATACTACAAACTCAGCCTGGTGACGTGATGGGTAAGCAGTTTCCTGCTGGATCAAGGAAGGGATGGAGAAGGACTGCAGGGCCATTAGGATGTTAGTCACAAATGGCTGAATTAGGAATTCTTATCTGTCCCCTGACTGGGCACAGGATGGCTTCAAAACTCAGCTCAAGATGTGCCTACCAAGAGGAGGGGGAGCCCTGAGCCTAAAGCAGGCAGGGAATGGAACTCATTTGCCCTGACATTCAAGACGGTATTCCATAAACCACAAAATACCTAACACAATCACAGCCAGTAAGTGTCTCTAAAATCCAGAAAGCTATTTATTAATAAAAAGAGATCTGAACATTTTGAGATATTAGTCTTGAAATATGTTAATTTTTCAAATTATATTCATTCCTTTTCATATATTGCTATTTCTTGACCTAAAAATTTTACCTTGGTAGATCATCAAGTCAAACAGTGCTGCACATTTCCATGAGTTTGTGGTTTTCTAGCGGCTCCCTCCATCACTGCTTAACAGCTGTCAAATGCAGAGGTGCACGAGTTGGTAGACAAGCAGCAGCTGCGACAAGAACGGAACAGACCCTAGCTTCCTGGGTCTCAACCAGGGTGTCTCTAGCCACATTCTATGTGAAGAAAATCCTGGGCCATGGAAAAGATCATCAAAATCAGGTATACTACACATTGGACAATAAACATTACAAAGAGTGAACGGTTAAGTTGCTAAACATATTTTCTTAAATGGAAATGTAAGTTCTATGAAATTATTTTCAAGGGGGGGCGGTGCCTATGGCTCAAAGGAGTAGGGCGCTGGCCCCCTATGCCAGAGGTGGCAGGTTCAAACCCAGCCCCAGTCAAAAACTGCAAAAAACAAAAAACTATTTTCAAGTATGTTTCATTTTGCATCTTGATTTTTAAGTTTTACTACTATAGCTAGAATTAATTTTGTTGCAAGCCAAAGAGGGTACAGAGGCTTTAAAAATTAAAATATGTTCTATGTTTAAAATGCTAGTTTAACAAAATATTCTGTCTTATTTAAACATTATTAAACATACAAAGAGCCATTCAAATGCATTGGTTTTACCAAATAGTATGAAAAAGCCAAAAAACAAATTTTCATTTGTTCTGGTTTTCCATTTCTTCATCTTATCCTAAACAACTGAGTTCTTGATTTTGTAATGCGGTGCTAGATAATGTTTATGACATCTACCTCCACAGGGCAGGGGAAACTGAATTATAATTAGAAATATGATGGAATGTACTCCATGGACGATGACCAAGTACATCCACCAGTACAGAATCAGCTTTGATATAAACAGAAATATGGTCTCATCCCTTAGCACAGATGCTAACTTAGAAATGTTGCTTATTTCTACTCTAAGCAGAAAGATATTCTATCCAGAATGACAGAGCCAGTGCACTACAGAAGAAATCCAAAGTGGCCCTAGGGAGCACCTGGCAGGAGCAGTAGGAAGACTCCCAGACAAGGGCTGCATTTGCTGGGCTGGCACCCCCGCATCCAGAAGAACTTGATTCTTCACCAAGTCAGCAAGAGGCTCTAAATGCTATAGCTGTGACATCCCACAATGCTCTGAGTAACCAAGGCGACAGTGAGATGACAGTCGGGCCATCCGAGAGTCGAGGATGCTGAGATGCAAGAGCCATCAGCTACGTACTACAAACAGTGCGGAGCCGCAGACTGTGCCTTGGGAAAGTACCGAGCTCCGCAGACACCTGCAAACCTGGCTGCTGCATCACTGTTAAATACATGAGCATGTTTCACAACGTCAATAAGAAACGTTATGAGATGTTATTAAAAGTCTGAATAAATACATTCTAGCTTTTCTTGTCAAAGTCTTAAAAACAAAACAGATATGAGTACTATGAAATGTTATGTCTATCCAATAGTTCTTCATTAATTCAATTTTTACTTAAAATATTGCAGAGGAAGAAATAAGCACAGTGTGTGATTTGTGGCACTGGGAGGAAACAGACAAATGACCAGAACATATGACCCATGGTCTCTCCCCATCTGGACGGTCTGTGTGCGCCCCAATCTGCCAAGGGGGTGCTAGGACAGTGCTGGGATGAAATACTGAAGGGAGACGTCTTCATAAAGCAGATCAAAATGCACCATCTTGTTCCTCACAATATCTGGGGAAAGAAAAGCCCATTATTTTAAAGACCCAGGGCAGCACATACACTTTCATCCCCCCTCTTCAGGACAGCCTTCCCACCCATGCTTCCTGTTGTAGGTGTTTGTCTTCTCTGAGGCAGTAGCAGAGGCCCCAGCCTCTCGCTCTCACTGTGACAGCTGAGGCCAAATCACTGCTCTAGCTCAGGCAGCTCCCCCAGTGCCAATGACAGAGGGAGGGTATACCGCCCAGGCCCTTGGTGAAACACTTAGCAGGCTGGCTTCCTGGCAACCCCGTTTAGCCATACCAATGTCCTTTAGAGCAGCGGTTCTCAACCTGTGGGTCGTGACCCGCAGGAACTGTATTAAAGGCCACGGCATTAGGAAGGTTGAGAACCACTGCTTTAGAGAAAAGCAGTTTCTCACCAGTAAGTGGTGGAATTGTGCTGAGAAGAGCCAAGCCCCAGGAGCCCCCAACACCTAGAACAGCCTGCGTCATACTCTTGAGTGCAGGAAGGGTATACCTGAGTTTCAATAGCTCTGCAAATGCCATGAAGGCCACGACTAGGCACTTCGCTGGGTAATGGGTAAAATCCAAGGCTTTGGGCACAAGACCAAGCAGAGAAGCAAAGATGTGGTGTGACAACTACTGGGAGCACAGAAAGCAGCCAGAGCTGCCAGACCCAGCAGCTGAGGACGGCTCTACAGGAAATGTGACTGCGTGATGAGAAACCACAGCCTAGCAACTGTGGAGCACAGCTCTACAGGAAATGTGATGAGAGCGCATGGGCCAGCAGGCTGCAGAGAGAGACCAATCCCAGGAGAACAGAGAGGTTGGGAAAGGGACCATGAAGGATAAGCAGGAAGACACCTGCTCTTTAGGAGAGGTGGTGCAAAGGCACGGGGAGCAGCAGTGGAAATGAGGGGGGAAGAGACCTATCCTAGGAGGGGACAGCTGACGAAGGCTGACGAAGACAGAAAAGGATGTTCAGAAAAGATAAAGATGTGAGAAATTCAACATGGGATTTTTTTTTTCTTTTTAGCTTTGCTACATCACAACTTGTTGGTCCACATCTCTTTGCTACCTTCAAGTATGGCGAAGTAAACTTTCAGAGAGCTCTCATGGCCCAGTCTGCCACCCTATGGCTGAGAACTCTTCCATGTTCTTCATCAGCACTGGGTGATTATTTATTTAGAAGCCTCAAAAATGTCAAGTTCAAGGGCTGATGCAGGGCAACTCAGGGGACCCCAGGCCCTGAGTTTCCACACTCTGCAGAGAGGAAGGCTATTTCACACTCTCACTACTCAGGCTGTGCTTGTCAGGACCAAGAGCCCAGGCATCAACCAGGACCTTGTCAGAAATGCAGCCGCAAGGCCTGGTCCGGAGCTATGAACAAGAAGTCTCCTTCACAAAACCCCAGGTGATGTCCACGCACAACAAGGTTTTGAGAAGTACCATCTTCCACTCTTAGAGACCCTGCACTTCAGTGTAGCTCCCACCTCACTCAGCCCTAAAAACATGACCATGTCCACAGCAAAGTTTCTCAACATGCAGCACCGATGGACACGGCTTCCTCACTCACCCCAGGATTCTCCCAAGACCCACACTCTTCTATCTGCTTCTTCTCTGCCACAGCCGCTGCGCTCTAGCTAACTCTTCTTCTGTGCCCCTTACTCCATCTGCTTTGCCTTCTCTGATTCCCTGACGTCCAGCACCCCTGCTATGGTCTCTCCTCTCCTTTCTCTTTGTGTCCTTCACCCAAATGGGTCAGTCCTGGACACAGCTGCCTAGAATTTTCTGTCCCTTCTTTACAGGATGCTGCAGATCTGGAAGTCAAGAGTTATACAGTCCTAGGCCATCCTCCTTCTCTACTCTGATCTCCTGTAGCTGAGAGCTCAGCCTGGGAGCTATTCCACAAAAGATGGAACTTCAAATCCAAGCCACAGTTTCTTTTAGGCTGCTGTAATTTTAGTAGCAAGGAGGGAAAAAAAAGCCTTGAAAAGTTCTTGACAGTAACTTTTCTCATGCGTAGTCAGTTGATGGAAGAGGACCAGAGCACAAGTATAAGCTCAGAAGACAGGACCACGTCAGGACCAAGAGGAGACAACTGTTCACCGTCAGCAGCCCAGAGAGAGAGACGGGACAGTAAGCACAGGTCAGCGTAGACACAGAAAGGAAGCAAGACATCAAGAGCAAAACCCGAATCTAAGCAAAACAGTGTCTGGGACCTGACTACATAAGGTGAGAAGGACATGGGGAACAAGAGGCGATCCACTCCCATTCTCCTGACATCACCCCTGCAGGCACCCGTAACCCATCTGCCAACCCAGTGTGGCTGCAGGTTTTCTGGAGCGAATAGCTTGCCCAGGGGTTGTTTCCCTGTTGCCATGTCTAGGTACTTCTGAGTCTGAGAAAATTCAGAAAACTTGACTCTCCTAGAAAGCTAGAATCCACTTAACTGATTTTTTCTTTTTTTTGCATTTATGACACTGCATGCAAACTGTCAGACTAGAGTTGACTAACATATCTAAAATAAGAAAAAATAGAGACAAACTTACTGCATAATGCCTTCGTTGGGTTTACTTGCTGTCCAACAAGAAATTGTAGGAGTTTCTTAATATCTAAATGTACTTCAGCCATTTGTTCTGGGTTTCTGTCTTGTGAGGCATTTTCAGAGGCTGAAATGACATGCATGTTCTTAAATACAACATCTTGGGATGTAAAAGTGATACAGGGTTCCCCCATTCAAGGCTGGACAGGGACCCCAGTTTTCCTAGGCCTGGGCAATTTCACGAAGGAAACACCCTGACCTTTTGCCCCAAACTGGAGGGACTGCATTCATTATGTATCAATAACACTCATTAACACTGAAAAAGCGTTTCCATCTACTAAGTCCTGGCCAAACGTAATAATTCTCAAGACCTTAGAGCCCTACAAAAGGGAACCACGTGGAGACTTCCCACTTGGGTCTTTCCTTCTGCCAGAAGCTCTGATGCTTTTTACTCCTTCTGTATTCCTTTCTGTCCAATAAATCCTATCTTATCACTGATCTGTGGTCCATCGGTTCATTCTTTGAATCCCTGTGACCAATGACCTACTAAAGAAAGAAATTCCAGTAACAACAGGAAACCCAGAGATGTGCAATGCATTATACTTAAACAAATGATTCACCTTACCACTGACTTTAGAATCCTGGAAAAAATTACAACTCATAAATGCATTTATTAGGTCCTAATTATTTAAAAGACTATAATAATTTCCAGGGATCACTTACAGGGATTGAAAATATGACTCAATTGCTTTCTTTTTTTTTAAAGTCTTTTTATTAAATCATAACTGTGTACATTAATGCATTTATGGGGTACAATGTACTAACTTTATATACAATTTTTAAGGAGGAGAATTTTTTTTTTCTTTTTTTAGTTGTTGCAGTTTGGCCTGGGCCGGGTTTGAACATGCCACCTCTGGTATATGGGGCTGGCGCCCTACTCCTTGAGCCACAGGTGCCGCCCAATCTTTTTCTTTAGGTCAAAGAAAATTGTATTTATTGGTACTCACTGTGTATTTAAGAGCTGATGTGTGTTTTATGTATAAACTAATACAAGGTTTATTATTCTCAAGTGGAATGGAAAAAAATATCCCTTTAACTTCTAGGAAAGTACCAAAGTTAAGTCCTACCTTGTGGGTGGAAACAAAATGAGTGTCACAAAAATGAGTCATTTCGCACAATGTTATCAAGCCTTAAGCACATGCATTTAACTCTGCTGGAATAGTATGCCCTTCACCAGAAAGTGAGAAGCCTTTGGAGCACTGTGCTAAAATGTATGGATTTTCAAGCAAGCTCAGAGCAATAAATCTTAATTCTCAAAGTGACGGAGGCCCTGTTTTGTCTGTTTTGGAACACGTGTAACATAAAATGATGTTCACATCATCAGCGGGTATTTTTTACAGGGCCCTCTGCCTGCTTCCCGGCTCAGGCAGCTCCTCTATGACTGCAGTGCCCCTCACTGCGAGCTCCAGGGCCATAGTTCTAACTCCCTCCAAGGTAGACTCAGCCAGCTGTCTAATCACTACCTCCCCTCACTGCTTACTCAACCAACTCCATTGTCCCCCCTTATTACCCCGTATGATATGAAAAATGTGATCAAGTGAGAACAGATTTTTGTCTAAGCACTGAAGTGACTAAAGGAGGAGAAAATAAGAAAAAGTATATTTACCTTTCTGACTCCATTCCAGGTGAGAAAATGGAGCCTTTAGGAGGAGAATGGGAATTGAAGAGCTGGAAGGGATCTTGGAGGCTATTTAACGTGACCTGAACTGTACAGAGGGGAAAGAGGCCCTGCACGGATTGCTCAGCCTCTTGGTGGCACAGCCCCTCAGTCCCTCGGCTAACTGTCCCCCTAAGCTGTGGGGACAGGTAAGTCACCTCCTTTGTTCTCTCCCCAGGTATGAAACCTAGCCAACCAAATTTCAACCTTTATACGTTAGGAGACCTCAATAGGTATACTAAATCAAACAATTAATTTATCAAAAGCAAAATATAACCTACTACAAAACTTACCTAATGGAGGATTTCCAAGATCTTTAAAATGGGTTGTAACACACACTAATTCAGTTTCTATTTTCAAGTTCAATTCTCCATTTAGGTTTGCTTCGATAACCTGCAAATTGATTATTTTATGTAGTCTTAGAAAAGGAAGGCAAAGGGGGGGAAACCCATGGGTATCGACTTCCACAAAACCAGGTGACAAGGCACCCCACAAATCCTCAGAACACCTCAGAGGGCATCAAGGCTCACGTGGCACAGACACATAGAGCCACAGAGGGCCTGAGAGCCCAGAATTCAGAAACCCCCAAGCCTCCAAAGGAGAGGTCCCCCACCCCGGAGTTTGGAACTCTGTCTGGATAAGTGAAAACAATGCACTGGGAGGAGACTGTGGCCCAGGGGGTGGGGTTCCCGGGAGGCCTGGGCAGAGCCGAGGAGCTCCCTTACAACACTACAGAGCCCAGCCTTGAGGGGGAACCATGGGAAGTAAGAACCCCAACGGGATAGGATAGACCCAGAATTGAAGGTTTAAATGAAAGAGAGGAGAAAGAGGGGCAGATAGAAAGTCCTGGAAGGTAGCAGCAGGGCAAGCTGTATGTTTTCGTATTTTGTGGTTATAAAGAATAGAGAACCTTAGAGTGACAAAGTCAGAAAACTATCCTGGCCACTCCCATACTAAACCATGAGACATCCTCCAGAAAAACCATCTGTAACAACAACAAAAAGACTGTAGTTGAAATCCACACAAAAATATTCTGAAAAAAGAAATGAATAATAATGCCCTACGGCATACTTAGAAACCTAAAAGCATTTCCCAAAGCAGATGCTGAGGGTAACCTATTATTTCAAGATGAACTAAAAGAAACTAACAATAATAGAAGCCATTAAATAACACATAAATCAGAATTAGGGGAGCTCAGAACTGAAACCAGACAACATACTCACATAGAAGCAGAGATGACAAGGCTCAGGAAATAATTAGAAATGTAAGGAAAATTTTCAAAAATGGGATCTAAACTACAAAGAAGAAGAGCAAATAGGTACTATGGAGAGCATAGTTAAGAGAAACTGAGAAGGAAAGGTGAAAATAAAAATTATCAAGTAGAAACAAAGAGATAAAAAGGATCAGAAAGAAAATAATGGAGAAGATGGTAAAGAAGATCTAAAAGTTCAACACAAGTCCCAGAAGAAAACTAAAGCGCTGGGAAATAAGAACTGCCAACAACTTTGGACCTAAACCATCCCGAACTGAGGCAGGACTGGGGCCCACACGGGAGCAGACACACCACACTGGGGACAGGCTGGGATGTGAGGACCACTGGAGTTAAAGAAAATGGAAACATCCCTGGGGTACGCAGTCTCCTCCTAAAACTAATAAATCCAAGCTGTGAAACAAAATTAGAATGAAATCTAACAAGATGACAGTAACATTATATCCCAGTACAGTGAGCCAAACTGACATTATAAACACATGAAAACTAATAAAATCCTGTTCCCGTCAGTCCTTCCTGTGAGTGACATGGTAGAGACAAGCTTCACATAACAAGAAATTAATAGCCGGGCATTGCGGCAGGCGGCTGTAGACCCAGCTACTCGGGAGGCTGAGGCAGGAGCCTCATACACTTAAGCCTAAGACTTTAAGGGTGCTGTGAGCTATGACACAACTGCACTCTCCTGGGGGCAACAAAGTGACTATCTATCTCAAAAAAAGTAAATAAATTTAAAAAAATAAATAACTGGAGAAGTTACGGAACAAAATATGTGAGCATTATTTTTACCCACAGAATCAAAACTAAACACTGGGAGTTAAGGGGAAGAGAATAATGTGTAATAACTTCCTATCTGACAATGGAGACATAATGAAACTATTACAAAACAAGAGGGGGAAGAATGGAAAGAGAATGTGGAAATGAGCACCTTGTAAATATAAATGGACCAAGCCAACTGTCACTACTGCACATGTAATATGACCATAAAGCCTTTAGCGTTTCATGAAAATGTAACATTTATTTAAAAAATAAACTCAAATGTTGGAAAATGAGATTTCCAAATTCAGAAAGGTCTGGGGCTGCTGCAGGTTACCTGGCCTGAGGCTGGCTGCGCACCACTCCATGTAACTGGGCTTCCAGACCTCTGCCTCACCTCCTTTTCCCTCATCTCTTCTACTCCTGCTCTCCCAGCCCTGGGCGCATGGAGGTGTGTGTGTGTCTGTCTTTCCTTTCAAGCTCCTCCCTCCCCCATCAACAATCAATCAGTTATTTTAACTGGACAGAACTAGAAGTGAAATGTATGCCACAAGGGTTTGAGATTCTAATAACCTGCCCAAGGACATGGCACCTCTCCTGATTTTGGTACCTGCAACTGTTAAAGCCTGGGAGGTCTCAGGAAAGCCCATGAAGGTTTGCTAGGCAGCATTCTGCCCAACCAGCAATACAAAAACAATACACCTGGCGACTGGGAAGGTAAGCACTGTCTTATTTTGTGGCGGCCGTCCTCAAAGTGCTGTAGGAAAGGAAGAGAAAGGGTGCCCTGTCTGCACAGCTCTGCTTCACTATCCATGTTTAGTGAACACTACTTAGCATCCCTTAAAATTGGTGAAGTCTGAATATTTCTCACTTCATAAACAAAATGAAAATGTGTTTTTTAACTTGAGTGAGCTCTGATTTTTGAGTTTTTGATAGACAAAAAAAAGCCCCCAAACTGGTTGCATAATCTAGTAAACTTACCTTTTCTTTTGTTAACCCCAAAATATACTGTTGTATTTCTTAACCCATTCTCTGATAATCTGGAAAAATACTTGACTAAAATAAAATGTATAAAACAATCCTTCTGAGTATCCTGCACTGCTTACTGGGGCTCTGCAAAGCTAACACATGGTATGCACCCATTTGGTTCAAACAACCACACACCTAAGATCTGTAAATTCCCACTGTTTTCAAAAAGCAGTGGTTTTAGATACAAATAAATAAATGCTTATTCAAGAAAGCAACTTGCAATGGTTTTAGATTCACTTCAGGCTTAAATGCTCTCTCAGGCATGCCCCAAATTTGTAAAATTTGTGTAATGGAACATTTGATTCCAACTCTCTCCTAACCATACTCAGTGTCTGGCACATAGCAGTGTATAGTCAACACAAACTGAAAGAATTAACAAGCAACCAGTTCTATGAACATTAATCACGTGTGTTTATGAGTCAGTTATCCAAAATACTATGCATATAAACATAGTTGATTTTTTAAGAATCAAGATAAGATCACATTTCTTTCAACGATTTCCTTAGTAATAGTTACACCTATGGTTTGTTGAATGCTGAATAATTACAATGGGCACCCGCCATAAATTATCTATAGACTGGGTGCAGTGCCTCACACAGTAATCCCAGCACTTTGGGAGGCTAATGGAGGAGAATTGCTTGAGGCTAGGAGTTCAACAACAGCCTGAGCAACACAGCAAGACCCCATCTCAAAAAAAGAAAAATAAAAAGAAGAAATTAGCCAGGTGGTGTGTGCCTATAGTCCCGGCTACAGGAGGCTGAGGAAGAAGGATCTCTTGAGCTCGGGAAGTTTGAGGTTGCAGTAAGCAATGATGACGCCACTGCATCTAACACAGAGAACAGAGTGAGACCCTATCTCAAAAACAAAAACAATAAACAGCAAAACCAAAAAAACTTTTACAAAAAGCAACAAACAACCTGTGAAAACTGCACTATTATCCCCAGCTGGGGTAATGCCCAGTACTAGAGTGTTGGGTGTCACTAGAGTGAGCACAAGTGGTGTGGCTAGGAGCTGCACCCAGGTGTGCAGCGCCCACGAATTCCCCTTTTACATAACATCCTACTTCCCACGCCCGGCTACCAGACCTCTGCCTCTCTCATTTCTCACCTGTTCTCCACCCGGCTCCTCTCTTCTACTCCTGTTCTCCCTGCCTTGGGACTCCTTTCCTCGTTTTAATCATTAAGGCCAATCCCGCAAAGCTCCGTTACTCAGATAACATTTCAAGCACAGCGGAGTACACAGAGCGCTGCTATCCATGTGGTCCAAAGGGCACAGCACTGGTCCCTCCTGGGAAGTGGTCACACAGAGCCCTGGGCCCCAGCCCAGACCTCTCCTATCAGACCCCAGGGGATTTACAGGCAGGGAAGAGCTTAGAAGCAACGTCTTAGAACAAGGTGTAGATTCCTGGTAGTCCTTCCTCCCTTTTCTGCTCACGAGTCACACAGACAACATACCCCATCATCATTAAATGAAGAAAGGCAGGAGATGAGCATCTCAGATGGTAAGGTGGACATTTTTAGTATGTTGAATCCCACCCATTTTCCTTTATTCTACTGCCTGTAATAGTAAAACACAAAATTCTAGTTACCCAAGTAGATTGCACTACGCACTTGGTCACTCTAACTTGATACTTTCCATTCAATAATTCCAGATTATAGTAGCCACTCCACAAAACTTCTGTTTCTTAAACATTCCAGGCAAAACAAAATACCTCTGATGATTTTATCTAAACTACCCTTCCACCCCTCTACTTTGCTGACTCATTTCCATTGACCAGAAAGAACAAACAAATGTCTCCTTCAATTAATTGCCCTGTCTTTTCTCCCCTGGGGCTCTCTGAATCTCCCTGGAAGTCCCTAGGGTATCCCTAGAGGAAGGCAGCCTGACAACTGCATCAACAGCACAGTAGTCACAGGTGACACCAATGTCAGCACAGGGACACAGTTTCATGGAAAGGAAATTTTAAATTAAAAGGAGCTCTATAAAGATTAAGTTAGGAAGGAAAAACTTAAAGCAGGCAGGCCCTATGACAGTACTGCTCTTAAGTGAACACTTCCTAGGATTAAAAAAAGTTTGTAATTTCCGAGATTCCTTGGAGAGAAACTTCATTCCAGATCCATACAACACTTATTACTGCCTAGTGAGTGACAAGACAATGCTGGGCAGCTGGGATGCAAAGATAATGATTAAGACAAGGTTTCTCTTTTCAAGAAGCTGGCAGTTGAGGCGGCATTCAGGAACACTAGTGTGATTTACACGTGCAGTAGACAGAGAAGCTCAGAGCAGGGGCTTCTAGAAGCCAAGGTAGAAGGGAAAGGTCTGCAGTGAACCCTGAGCAAGGTGAGATGCTTTGTGGGGAGATGGGGAGAAGAAACTGCATGCCAGACCCAACGGGAGAAGCAGCGGCACTGTGGGAGGGCAGAGCCCTGCCTGGCTGTGCAGGGAGGGCGTGCTGCGAGCAGACACCGGGCTGCAGACCTGGCCTAGCAGACTGGGAAGAGCAAGAGGTTATGCTCCATCAAACAGGGGCTAGTTTTTAAAAGATTCGGTGACATAATCAAATTATATTTTTGTGGGGGTGGGTGAAGGAAGAATTCAGGAAAACTCCAGGTGTGAACGAGGATAGTCCACACAGTTCCCTGTCACTGTCATATGCTGCAGCATTTGGTGACAAGTGACAGTAGATGTTCACAAAATAAACAGAAAATAAAAATATAAAACGGGTCCTCAGCTTGGTGTATAGCTGCTTGGACTAAGGCAGCTATAGGGTGGCAGGTCTCTGTCCTTGGCTCACTCGAAGTTACTTGGCAAGCAGACAGAACACTCCAAACTCACTGTCAATCATATCAGTGATTCATTACATACACATTCGTGAGAAACAGATGTAACTTTCCATCCAAAATATAAGGAAAAAAGGCTGGATTGTTGACTGAATTCTATATATAGAAGAGAATATATTTAGAATGAATTCTAAATATAAACACAAGGCATTGGGGGCAAATATAAAAGATTTCCTCAGTGAATGAGAGCTGAAAAGCAATACATTTCTAAAGGCACAACCGTCAATGTGCAGGTTCTAAACAGTCAGCCAGGTCCTTCATGAGTGGGGACTGAGTGAGGGGGTGGCTGCCTGCCTGGGATGCCCCGGGGAGCATGACAGCACCCACACCTTGGCCCCAGTGAAGCTGCCTCTCAGCCAAGCAGTCCACATAGGGTACTTCAGCGTTCTTTTCTAAAAAAGTTATAACTTACAAGGTGATTGCTGATGTTTTTCATTTTTTCCACAACACTCTTCATAGTCTTCAAAACTGGTAAATAAATACTAACCTATAAAAGCAATGAGAAAAATCACAAGTATTAAAAATAATAATACACTCAAGTAATGACAGGTGCTTGGTAACTGGTTTTGGAATGCATGCATGCTCAAAAATTCTGAAATCCCATTTTTAAATTTTCTGAATAAAATTCTTTAAAATGTAAAAAGAACACCAATTTTATAATTTCATTAACTCATGGGTGTTCAAGCAAATTAAAGAATGGAATGCTTGCCTCTGGTTACCTCAGCGACCACATCCCTGGGGCATTCTTCTGGTTCAAGATGGATGACAGCGCTTCAGCTGAGATGCCCCTATGCAAGTGCACAGGGAATAAAACCCAGGCACTCAGAGGACACCTTCCTCTAAGGGTTGTTTACACTCAGGGCTCTGTGCAAAATACAGCTTACAGCCACTGCATCGCACCTGAGACTCTGTTACTCACAGTGCTTGTAAAGCACTGGGTGTTTCCAAATCAGTGTAGATATCTTATGGTAAAATTCAAATAAATAGTTTACCCAGTATATTTTTGTAATTTCTTCTTAAATAAATTGTGAGCAGAAGGCAAAGGGCCCTCAGGCATCACTTTTATTTTCAGTGACTGTAGGGTTCCTATGAATATCAGGCAGAATATCAGGAACCAAGCTCTGGGTCATGAGGCTCCTCTCTTCTTGGCTCTTACACACATAGGAACAGCATGCCTGACAGGCCAAAAAAAAGGATCAAGTCCTATGAGACCCAAGTTGGTACCTAACATCAATAACACTAATAAATACTAATTGTCTTCCAAAGAATTATTTCAGTTTTAAGTGACATTATTAAGCATGACATTCTCCTACACGTATAGTATTTTTAATCATGTACAACATATTTTAAGATGTTTTACCTAAATAACAAAAGGCAAATATTCCTTTTTCCTTGAGTATCCTTTAAAAATGAGTATCACTTTCTTCTCAGGCACTGTACAACTTTCAAATCAAATACATGGTAAGTCTACAACTACAACTAGAGAATTCAAATCACAACTTCCAAAGTAGTGCGATGAACAAGGATCGTAGGTATCACTTACATCAGGGTGTGGGACCACAGGTTCTTGTAAGTCCTTCCACAATTTTCTAGGAATAACTTTTATGGGGATGTCATGTGTCACAATGCGGCTACTGCTAGACACAGATAACTGCCAAGAAAAGAAATTTAACAGTATTTTTATGTTGTCAATATTAAACAAGATCTATAATCCTAGCACTCTGGGAGGCCAGGCGGGTGGACTGCCTGAGCTCTCAGGTTCAAGACCAGCCTGAGCAAGAGACCCCCATCTCTAAAAATAGCTGGGCAATATGGCCGGCACCTGTAGTCCCAGCTACTCGAGAAGCTGAGGCAAGAGAATTACTTAAGCTTAAGAGTTTGAGGTTGCTGTGAGCTATAATGCCATGGCACTTTACCAGGGCAACAAAGCAAAACCAACAAAAGTTAAAATACCAAATCTAAGTGGAATGTTCTCAATTCACACACTCACAATCCACTGAACCATACTGATACTTGTTACCATACAGAACCATATACCTATTCTGCTCTGGGAACAGCTCTGAAGGAGGCTGAGGAGTGTGGCGAATGAGACAAAAAGGTACCCAAGGTTTCAGTGTAATACACAGATCAATATGAAAACAAATGAAATTCCATGGAGACACTCAATAGAACCTTGAGAAAGCACAGCAGAGTAATCAGGCTGAGTGGAGGGGAATATTCCTTAGACTGGAAGGTAAAGGGGTGGCCTTATCTAAGGTGATGTTTCAGATGCCACCAAAATAAGGAGAGGCAGCAGCCATGGGAAGATGGGATCAAGGGGACAGTGTTTCAGACAGAAGAAACAGCACACATAAAGCCAGGAAGCAGGTTTGCTTCACTGAAGCAACTAAGAGAAGACTATCCTTTGCACTGTGGACACTCAGCATGCTGCAGTTTCTACACGGCTAAAAAGACAAACTAAAGTAGAATCTCCATAGCTGATGACCTCCCTACATTAGGTCAACCTCAAGTTTACGTAATTCTCATAGACCACACATGCACCACATGTTTGTGTCAATACAGTAGGGCTAGCTCCTTATGGTGACCACAGGATCTACTTGTTTGTTAGATAACCAGTTTGTTACAGTCCCTTGAGTGGTCAACTTACGGAGGTTCTACCGTATATACTTAGCTATTCCTACGAGCTTCTATGAATCTCATAGACCAAAGTATGTTGTACTTCAGACAGAAAGTATTGTATGTTACTATCGTGCTTTTCTTTAAGCGGTTGAAGAAATATACCAAACTTACATTGTGACATAACTGCCTGCCTGCAAAGAGTTAAGAAAAAGTTTTGAAGAAACGTTGAGGGATCCTCTTCCATACAAAGCTTGATACTGAATATAATACTCCCCTATAGATGGGGACAGTATATACAACATATAAAGGATTGCTGAAAGGATAATGGAAGGTCAGGGTGGGGGTGGCACTCGTGCCCAGCACTGAAGGTGACAAGCCTTCAGAGAGTGAGGAGAGAGAGACTGCAAGTAGAAGCTCCAATGCACCAACGCCTGGCAGCTGGGACACATCCAGAGAACCACTCAGAGGGTAGTAGTTTCAACTGGGCTCCAAGGTGTGCTGTTAAGAACTTTGGTCATCTTAGGAAATACGAACTGCATTCTGTGAGTAGTGAAAGCCACTCTGGGGGGTGTGTGTGTGTGTATGTGTGTATGTGTATAGGAGAGCTGTACACTAAATTCATCTAGCGGTAGCATGTAAGACAGGTAAGTGAAGGTAAGCTGTCACTTAGAGGTATTATAACAGATGGGGGGGGCACCAAAGGGAATATCAAGAAACAAAAATGACCAAAGAACAGAGGACAAAAAAGTTGAAATACCAAATCTAAGTGGAGTGTTCTCAATTCATTCACTCAAAATTCATTTAACAATGATGATACACCTGCTGCTCTGAGGACAGCTCTGAGGAGAGCTGAAGAATGTGGAGAAGACAATAGCATCATTCTAGACTCAGTGACAATACCACTAAGAGATGCCAGAAGTTTTACTGCTTAGAAAAGGCAGCATCCTCTAAAGGGAAAAAAAAAAAATTAATGTTTAAATAAAAAACAAGTTATGTACTTGATCTTTAATTTCAAATAAAATCAAATGGTTTCCATCAGTATTGTTACAAAAAAGAAAAGCCTAGGTTAATAATTACTTCCAGGACTTCAAAGCCAAGACCCTTGTGGAAAATTTCAGAAACCCCATCCTTCCTACTTACCAGCTCTACAGACACTGTCAGAGAGGGAAAGTGTTTATTAGTCAGCTTGATTTTCAAGGCTCTGGCATTCTGGGCAGTTTTCAAGGCTCGAGATAAGTTTTCTGATGTTAGCTCTAAATAAATCTCATTGTTTTCTGCGGAGACACCCTCCATTTGAAATTCACTGAAGAAATTCTCCTAAGGGAAGAAAGTTGGGGGAGGAGAGAGGAGAGGGCATTTGTGGCCATTGCAGTGAATTCAGCGGTGTGTACAGGCCTCGCAGGAACTTCTGCTCACCTGTTCCAGCTCACACCACATGCTCACCCCTCCACTGGTCACCTTGTCTGAAAGGATGAAGTTCAGCTTGTCAGGGCTGATGCGGAGGGTGCAGGTTTTGGCAAGTTTTGCTATCATGTTACTGACTCCTAAAGCACAGGTTAAAATAAGAAATTACTAAAATGTACTTAGAGGCCAGCCTATCTTGTAGAATTTCCAGCTCATTACGGTGCTACCTTCCGGTGGAAAAACAGCTATTTATGTAGGGATCACACTGGAAAGTCCTTTTAATACCGCTGATGTCGTGCCAGCCTTCCAACCGCCCTGGGCGGTGTGCAGCACTCACCATCCGCGCTCCAGTACAGAGTCAGGCACCTGTCAGCCGTTTATTCATTCAACACAAACTCTCTGACTATCGGATGGCGCAGCACAGAGCTGAACGCCAAGGTTAGGCACAGTCGGCGCGGAAGGACCCCGGGGCCCAAATGAAGGAATCTTAATGCCAGATAATGCAGTGGCCAGTTTAAAAACAAAACAGAACAGCCACAACGAAGCCAGACTCTCGGAAGCAAGTTTCAGAAACATCCCTCGGAACCCACCCGTCCCCGGGCCCGTCGTCCGGCCGGGCCCCCGGGGCTCCGCTGCCGCCTCCCCGCTCACGTGGGAAGTGGATCAGACAGGCCGCGTCTACGATGCCCCCTCGCTCCCCTGCCGCCTCCCCGCTCACGTGTGAAGTGGTTCAAACAGCCCGCGTCTACGATCTTGCCCCGAAACTTCATGGCCGGCCCGCCGCCGCGTCTGCGTCAGCCGGAGATACACACTGTCCGGTCCTGACTGTCCCCGGCCGGAAACGCAGCCGCCGCACAGTGGTTCCGCCCGGCTCCAGGGTCCGGCTTTTACCCGGAGTCGGCCGGGTCACACCCTGGGGGATGTCTGGTTTCCTGTCGGCGCCCCGGGAGGCGGAGCCCCGCCCATACTGTGCCGCTTCCTCTCGGGTGCAGGTGGGGTCCGCGGAGTCTGCAACCTCTAGGTCGGGAAGCGGTTCTGAGGATTCACGTTTTGAAAGAACTTGGTGACACCTATTTCAAATTCTGTTGTAAAACATCCGAATAAAAGCAATTGTTTATAAAGGACTAGACAAATTACCTCTGAACTAGACCTCTAAGCGCAGGTGACAGGACCCGGTACCTGGGCAGGTGGCATCTAGATTTAGGTTTTCTTTTCTTTCTTTCTTTCTTTCTTTTTTTATTGAATCATAGCTGTGTACAATAATTATTTTACGTGGTTTTTAAATTTGAGGAAAATAATGCTCGCTGATGGGGATGTCTGAAGAACATTGACCTTGGGTGATAACGTCGCACCTTTGTTTCAAGAGGGACTTCACCTGATCGTATTAACAGAAAAAAGTCTTTAAACTTAAAAAAAGAAATTTTAAAGGGGGAAAGAGACCAACATCTGTATCTAACTTGTTTTTTTTTAAACTAAAGATTACCTATGTTAAAATTATTATTTTTAGTAAGCCTAAAACCTTGTCTTTAACTCGATGGATAGAAACAAGCTATTAATAGTGATAATGCAGACTCTTTCCAAAAAGGGCAAAATACAAAAATTGCAGACAGTTTTTGCCTATTTTAAGATAATAACACGAAGCTAAATTCTACTCTGCGTTGTTACATGCAAATGCTCGCCAAACCAAATGTGATGTGTTACTCTCAAATTGATGTCAACTTTTTCACTACTTTATAAATGAAATTTTAAGAATTCAGCATCACTTATTAAACAAGTTTAGTTCCTGTGTAGGTCATGAATATAATTAGAGAGGGTATCTAACTAACCTGTGTAAACAGTGTTTCATATCATTGATCTTTACTGTAAATTGGTCACAAAATTTGATGAAACTTTTTTAAACTTTTGAAGAAGTGTTATTATATATTCTACATTGGTAATAGCCCAAATAATTTAGAAATTAGACCCAAAAAAAATAACATTGAGTTGTAATTATCTTTTTATCTGGAAAAAGGTCTTTTAAGCTCTTGCAATTTTCTTTAAGTTTAGTGTAGTAATTCAGTAACATCTGAATGGATAGTAAATACATTCATACTACTTTCCTCTTTTCTTTCCAAATGATTTTGAGGTGAGGAATGAGATCGCTAGAGATCTCCCGAAGCGCCAGTGATTTCTAATTCAATGTATATTCATGCAGCTCTCATCTAGCTAGTTAATAGCCTTCTGATTTAAAAACAGCTAAACCTCAGGGGTTGGTAATTCAGTCATACAATGATCTGGGGAACCGTATTGATGCTGTTCCATTATGTTTGTTTATTGGGGAGAGAAATGCCTTGATCTTGTCTTAGAAACTGAAATACAAAAACATTGGTACACATAAAATGTCAGTCAGGATGTAGAGTTGGAAGTAAAAGAACTAAACTCTTTATAGCTGCAAAGACAGTCAACTCTACCTAAGTAGGAATCACGGATTTCCTAGCTGTTAAGCAAAACTGCATTTGGCTGGCGTCTTTCAGGACCTTGCTCATTTTCTCTAGTCCCTGAAGGAAGAAATGACTATTTGTAGCCCTGCTGTTAGTGATTAATGTCAGAAAAATTACCCAAGGGCAAAGAAACTGGCACAGCTCAGAGGTTCTGCATCAAATCTGAAAGACAGTATTTGTCTTTTTTTTAACATGAAAAACTGTAAAATGAGGGAAAGCATACTCTAGAGGTAGTATGAGGGAATGTTTTTTGAGAATTATACTCATATTAAGGGCTGGGTTTTTGCCTAAGCAGCTCTTTAAAAACTCATCTTTTAGATGTCAAAGAAAAAAAAATACTTCAATAAATTCCATAGATAATTTTTAATTAATGTGTGGAGCTCATGAGAGTGTCAGGCATGGTGGTGAGGGATAGGATTTGAGGAAGGGGACCACCCCCACCCACTCAGAAGGAGGGAGGGCAACATTTGTTGTTTCATGTATAAAGCACTATGTATAGGCTCGGCACCTGTGGCTCAACGGGCTAAGGCGCCAGCCACATACACCTGAGCTGGCCAGTTCGAATCCAGCCCGGGCCCGCCAAACAAGGATGGCTGCAACCAAAAAATGGCCGGGTGTTGTGGTGGGTGCCTGTAGTCCTAGCTACTTGGGAGGCGGAGGCAAGAGACTCACTTGAGCCCAGGAGCTGGAGGTTGCTGTGAGCTGTGATGCCACAGCACTCTATCCAGGGTGACAGCTTGAGACTCTGTCTCAAAAAAAAAAAAAAACAAACAAAAAACACTGTGTACATATTAACAATCAGCAAGGGGAGATAACTCTGTACTCTGATATCACTTTGGTAACATAAACATACCTAAGATAATGTGTTATTATTCCCATTTTAAAGAGATGGAACAGAGAGAATCAGAAATGTTGGCCCTGGCAGATTCCCATAGTCCTTATAAGAATCTGTGTCACCAGGTGGCCGAGTAGACAGTGACCCACATGCTCCTGCTGACTAGATTGGCTTTATTTACACTTGACCTGCAGGAAAAACACTTGAATAGTATGGAGATAAGTGAAGACTAACCAAATAAGAATAGGCAAAGCCTATTTATTCAGAGTCAGCCAACCATCGCCTGCATTTTGGCAGAGACTCACAAGCAGGCAGAAGGGCAGGAGAACTTACAGTGGGGAAGGGAAGGCTCAGGTTGAGGCTGTCAGCCTGGGGAAGCCGCCGTGGCTCATGAGAAAGGGGGCCTCTTATGTGTTAATAATTGGTTGGATGAGCATATTTGGCCTTCTCAGATTGGTCCAAAGTTGGAGGTAGGGCCCCAAATTAAGGAAACTGCTATGTATTAATCAAGTCCTGGCCGTTGGGGACCAATTATTACAGGAGCCGCTTGGTTTCCTGGATCAGTTCTTAGAGTGGTCTGACTTCCTCCAGGTCTGACTCCTGGACAGCAGGCTAGCGTCCTGGGCTGGTTGCTGTAGAGAATGGGTTGGTTTCCTGGACAGGTTGCTACAGATTGTGGGTCAAAGTTATATTTTCATATATGTCTGGCTATTCTCCCAGTAGGCTGCCAGCAAGTTGCAGCCTGGGTGTAAGTTACCCAGTAATATGTAAGACACTACCCCAAATCCTATGGCTTCGACAAAGATTTATGATGTTGGCTGGGTGGTCCCTCTGTTGCCTTCACCTGAGCTTTCTCACCAGGCTGCCCTTGGCGGAGGCTCTGCTGGGCTGGGAGGTCCAGCATAGCCTCACTCACAGTCTGAAATTTGGTGCTGGGTGTTGCAACTCATTCTTCTCCACACAGCCAGCCTCTCATTCTCCAGCAGACTATTTCAGCTGGCTGACAAGGTGGTGTCTGGATAGTGGTCCAAGGAGAGGGTAGAAGCTATAACGTCTTTTAAGGCTTAGGCTCCAGAGCTCCTACAACATTACTCCCATCACCTTCTACTGATGGGAGCAAGCTATGGGCCAGCTTAGGTACAGTGAGTTGGAGAAGCAGGTCAGTCTCCATTATTATCAATAGGTAACTGCAATTTCTCATGTTTCTTCCCAGTTCCTGAGAGAGGACTCTTTTTAATCCAGCCTATAAATTACTAGCAGCCTGTGAGTATAAATTTATAGCGTCAGGTCTGGTTTCTTCCGATTTAAGAGTGCAAAGGTGATTGAGTGACAACACACAGGGACGGACCAATGCCTTGGAGCGATATCCTTTTCAGGGCCATGTGGGGAAGCACCCATTTTTGATCAGGAGACAGGAGAAGCAAGGAGAAAGCCTGAGACAGAGCCTTTCCTGGGGTTTCTGCGGGCAAGGCAGGGCAGGGCAGAGTGAACAGCTTAGAACAGGCTAGTTGGAATAACGTGAGCAGGCTCTGGGCGGTCTCTAGTTATCTGGGTGGTGTCGAGTTGTACAGGGCTCTGGGTGATGCAAACCAGGGCAATAATGGCTTGGCTGTGAGAGTGAGATAAGGAGGTGGTCGGGGGTAGATACTTCCTTCAGTCAGTTTGCACATGAATGATATGCTGTCTCTAAGAATTGGCTAGCTCTGGAAGGGCAGCCCCTCCCCAGAAGTTTAATGTGTCAGAATATCCTAAGATATTCTAAGGTATAGACATGATTAACACAATTTTCACCTCTGGATGAGAGAAGCAACAGAGTCCCATTGCCGGGGGCATGCATACGGGATGCTGGGCAGGAGGAGACTGTGGCCATTGCAGAGCCATCCCCACCATTCCCACGCCCCCTCCCCCCCCCCCACCCTGGCTGATACAGGAGCAGCCTTTCTGGCCGCGTGTGCAACTGGAGCCAGAACAGCTTTAGCTCCTGGCCCTCATCCTGTTCTCATGAGAGCTGACTGCATTTCATTTCCTATCCTTGCATTTCATGGTCTTCTGGTAACTTTATAACAATACTCTCTCACTTGTACTACTGGAGTTGTGGGGCCTTTCTCTTTCTTAGAACTAAAAACACCTTTCCCAGGCCACTGTAGTTCAGTGGTCAGCGCTGGCCCCACACACCAGGGGCAGAGAGTTTGAACCTTCGCTTAGGCCTGATTAACAACAACAACAACACACACACACATATAAAGAAACAAAAATGGCTTTCCTAGAACATTGATCTACATCTCCTGATTTAAAGCCAGCACTCTAAATTTATACCACCCCTGTGGAATTAATAGCCACCAGTTGGAATAGAATTCTATACCTTCTTTCCCAACCTAAGGAGAGCCAAAGGAACACTCAGGGATGCCAACATCATCACTGCCTATAAGAAAGATGACTGTGCCAGGTCACATCAGAGTCAGCCTCCAACTGCAAATGGGCTTCCACTTGGAGAGCTTGGCAGCAATTGCTTTATTTACTCCGTGAGAAGGCAATGACGATCTGGGACTCAGTATGGATCCCATCCTGACTGGCCCCCTCATCCTTCCATTGTTTCCATTTCCTATTTTCCCCTATTTCCATTTACCTCCCTCCATCCTTCTTTCTCCACTAATCCTCATCTGGACTATGGCAATGACTTTCTCACTGACTGCCCCATGCAGACCCCTTGGTCTCTCCAGTCCATTCTCCAAATGGCAGCCAGAGTGACATGTTTACACTCAAATTTGTTAATATCAAGACCTCTTTTTATATCCTCAATGTCTACAAAAATATCGCCCTGCAAATAAAGTCTAAATCTTTCATCTGTCTCCTCAAGCAGGCAAAATCTTTCATCTGTCTCCTCAAGCAGGCAGTCCTGCCTATGATTTCCAGCTATTCTGTCCATCTTGTGCCACCCATTTGTCTTACACCACTTTTGCAAAGCCCACAAACTTTTGGACTGGTAGCATTCAACTTTAGTGACCATTTCATGGCCAATCTTTTAAATGCATCTTCTTATTCATTTCCTCCTCTTATATTATTTTGGAAAAGATCACAGATATATCATCTGTAAATAGTTTTTTTTTCTTTTTTTGAAACAGAGTCTCACTTTTTCACCCTCAGTAGAGTGCCGTAGTGTCACAGCTCACAGCAAACTCAAACTTTTGGACTCAAGTGATTCTCTTGCCTCAGCCTCCCAAGTTGGGACTACAGGTGCCCCAGCTGTGTTTAGGGTCTCGTTCTGGCTCAGGCTGGTCTTGAACCTGTGAGCTCAGGCAATCCACCTGCCTTGACCTCCCAGAGTGCTAGGATTACAAGCATGAGCCACTGCAACCAGCCCTGTAAGTATTTAAATATAGAAATCAAAAGTTAAGAATTATTTATTTATTTATTTATTTATTTATTTTTAGACAGAGTCTCACTTTGTTGCCCTTGGTGGAATGCCATTGCGTCATAGCTCACAGCAAGCATTTTTTTTTTTTTTTGAGATAGAGTCTCACTCTGTCCCCCTCAGTGGAGTGCCATGACATCATAGCTCACAGCAACCTCAAACTCTTGGGCACAAGTGATCCTCTTGTCTCAGCCTCCTGAGTAGCTGGGACTACAATTACTCAGCACAATGCCTGGCCGTTTTTAGAGATGGGGTCTTGCTGCAGCTCAGGCTGGTCTTGAATTCCTGAGCTCAGGTAATCCACCCACTTTGGCCTCTCACAGTGTTAGGATTATAGGTGTGAGCCACTGAGCTCAGCCTCTAGCAAGAATTGTTTTTAAAACAATATTTTAATACCTGTATCACATAGACATCTACACGTAATTTTTAATAATAATTCATTAGTATCTCATAACTTTTCCATAAATACTATAATTTTTTCCTGATTTTAATTGAGATCAAGTTACATTTATAAATTTGCTCAGGGAAAATTAACATCTTGCCAGTTAAGTTTTCCTATTCCAGGATATGTTACATCTTTCCATTTATTGACACCTTCTTTTGGTAATTCACTGCTATTTTGGAGTTTTCTTCACATAGATATTTTACTCTCTTATTTGATTTTTTTATCTTTGTTGTGACTTTTGTAAATTATATCCTCTAACTGGTGGTTGTTTGTATTTATGAGTAATATTGATTTGTGTGTGGTAATTTTGTATCCACTTAACTATAATTTTTTCTTGTTTATAAGTTTTTTAAAAATAGATCTTTTTTCATCCCAAGGAATTCATCACATTATCTGCAAATAGCTATGGTCCAGAACTGCATGCTGATTGTTACCACTAATTTAAAAATTACCTGTCTTTTATCTAATTGCATCATCCAGTGCCTCGGGTCAGTGTTAAGTAAGGGTGGTAATAGGGGACAACCACGCCTGATATGGATGAATGAGTAAATGAAAGCAAAGATGTTATTATGAGAAAGACGATTGTCTGGCCCTGTCTCCTTCTAAATACAAAGCCACTCTTCAATGATTTCACTCTGACAATGTGACGCATCCTTAAAAGCTAAACCACCACAAGGATTTTGAATCTCCATCCATATTTATTATTATTAAAATTCCTCCACTTTTTACAGGCAAGTACGAACCACTTTGAGGTTCATCCAACTCCCGAGTTTTGATTCCTATGGGTGTAGTATCACCCAAGGGAATAAGGGTCTCTGAGTATTCTGGACGTGTGGTCAGGGCCTTCCGTAACAGCACATCTAGGTGTGGACACTTGGGGTGCCGTGGACCCTGAATCGATATAAACAAGTATACTCTGAGTGTCCCCAGTTGCTAAGGATTTTAAGTTTCACGCACAATAAAGATTCGGAAACTGCATGCTGAAAAAAATAAAATAAAATAAAATTAATGACTCATAAAGAAATCCATCCCAATGAGTACCAAGGAATGCTGACATAGTAAAAATTAAAACTCATTTTTTCCTTTCTAACACAGTATATCAAATACTAAAATCTGATGGATGAGAAAATAGGCTACTAAAGTAAAGAGTTATGGAAACACGGAGGGAAAGAAAGACAATTTGGTGGCCACGGGACCTCTCTCTGCCATGGTCCCTCCCCTCTGCACACCTGGCTGGCTGAGCTTGGGGTGGGGGCTTGTCTGAAAACCACATCTATGAAGCCAACTATACAAACCGATATATGCACCCATATGCATATGAATATATAATCAAATATGAAACTACCACTACATTCATTTTTTGACTCGTATTTTCTCCCTGTTTTGCCAAGAAGTATCATGGACACCTTTTTTTTTCGCAGTTTTTGGCCAGGGCCGGGTTTGAACCCGCCACTTCCAGTATATGGGGCCAGCACGCTACTCCTTTAAGCCACAGTTGTCACCCAATGGACACATGTTTTTAACATTGAATGAGACATCTTCTACATGTCTTCGATTACGTCCTATGACTAATGAGAAATAAAGGGAATGTATTTCACATATCCTAGTGAATTTCAGGGGATTTATTAATTAACAGCTGGTATTTTTCCCCGAATGAGCTAGGAAGAAAAGTTTTATTTATATTAATCTTCCTCTGAGTTCTTCTCTGTCTCATACTGTGCCATCATCTCCATCCCCTTTACCCAAGCAAAATGAGATCGTGACTATAAAACTTAATAGCATCCAGGGAATGGAAGAGTTAAGAGAACTGAGAAACTGAACATACATTCTTCTTGACAGCAAATCAGGAAGAGTTTGACTTAGAAACTGCTTTTGTGGCTTGGCGCCTATGGCTCAACAGGCTAAGGCGCCAGCCACGTAAACCTGAGCTGGTGGGTTCGAATCCAGTCTGGGCCCTCCAACACAACAATGACGGCTGCAACCCCCCCCCAAAAAAAAAAAAGAAAGAAAAAGAAACTGCTTTTGTATTTGCCTGCCTTTTGCATTAAAACCCGTGAGACTACTTGGAGCTGAGACCTGAAGTCCAGTAAACCTTAACTCATGCTTTGTCACAAATACTCACACACCATTTTGCATGAAGCAATCCCAGAAAATCCTTCCCAGTGATGGAGCCACTCATATCTTACCATTTCCCAGGGCCATCATTACCTGGAGTTTAAAGGTTTGGACTGTGGTTCCTGTTTTGTTATATACAAATTGACCTAAGAAAATTTCATCTCCTTCACACTTTTTCAAGATACCCTATAAAGAAAGCAACAGATACAAAGATTGTAACAAATGGATACAGTTGTATGTTCAAGTAGCAACAATTCACCAGACATCTTTGTGCATCCACCAGGGGCACCCAGCGGTGCTGGCACCAGTACTGACCTACACACCCACAGGTCACTTGACTGGGGAGTCAGTGAGGCCAGAGGCTGATCATAGGACTGACTAGGTCAGTATTTTTCAACTATTTTTATCTCACGGCGCATTTGAATCTTAATTTTCCATGGCACACTTAAATTATGTTGATGAAAAAAAAGTAAAAACAAAAAAAGAATATGCTTCCTGTGCTTTGAACTTCTTTCAAAAACAATTTAATTAATGATCTTTAAAAATTTTCAAGGCACGCCTAAGATCCCCTCATGGTATACCAGCGTTCTGTGGCACACCAGCTGAAAATCACTGGACTGTATAGACAATAGATAGATAGATAGATAGATAATAGATGATAGATAGAAGATAGATGGATAGATAGATAGATACATAGATAATAGATGATAGATAGATAGTAGATGGTAGATGATTGATAGATGGAAAATCCCAGTATTAACTTTAGCCTAAAAACTATATTTGCAATTTGCATACTTTGAATAAAATAAACAAAAACGAATCCCCATGTTGCATGGATTTTTCCAAAATGGGATAAACTTAAGCCAGTCTCCAGACTTTGATCACACAAATAATTTCTTCCAAAAAGTAAGCTCTGTCAACTGACAGAAGCATTGGTGTTTGTGTGTAATTTCCCTGTTCATTTCATTCTCCTTCTCCACCCCTCAGACTGAAGCTCTGTGAGAGCAGAATGCACTGGTGCAAACTGATTTGTTTTGTGAATCTGAAGTTTATTGTTAGATTCCTTGAATGATGGTAACAGAGAAAAATAAAGAGTTCATTAGTTCAATCATTTTATAATGAAAATATTAAAATTAAACTATAATAATTTTTATTAAAATAATTGAGTACATCATGATTACATAATGTATTCACAATTATATATTTATACGACTCAAAACTCATATGTTCTGGTGGCCTAAGAGAACACTAGGGTTTTTTTCCACCTTTTTTAATCACTCTTTTTTTTTATTTTAAGACAGGGTCTCACTATGTTGCCCAGGCTGGCCTCAAACTCCTGGGCTCAAGTGATCCTCCCACCTTGACCTCTTACGTATCTGAGATTATAGCAACAGCCAGTGCACCTGGCTCTTTATCGCCTTCTTTTAATTTTGCCTGGTTCCTAAATTATCTCTAAATGATTAGAAGTTATTTTTACTCCTGGAGGATTCCTGCCTGTAGAATTTGCCCATAATTCCTTTAAATAATGAGAAACCGTATGTAACTTTCTGAGATGGGGCTTTCTGCTCAAATTCAACCTAATTCAACTTTTCAAAGAAACCTTTTCTGGGTGGTGATGGCTTACAGCAAAGGATGGCAGCCCTGTGATTTGTAACCCCAGAATCATGGGATGTAGAGTTGCTCGGATGACATCTAAGGCAGGCTGTTCAAACTTGGCAGTAAAGCATAAGCAGGTAAGTGAGGCATAAACCATGAGTAGACACGGACAAAGAAAAACTTGGAGATGTCCAGATGAAAACTAGAGAAAACTCAAACCACTCTTGCAAGAGGTGGAACTAGTAGCACAGTGAATTACGCTGTAGGGCCCCATAAGGGCCTGGGGATTGGAGACACGGGAGAGGAAGGGACGCAGAGTGCAGGAGGGGCCTGAATCTGAGGCTTGGCTAACAGTCATTTCAAAAAGAAGTTTACCCTCCACGTCCTGGTAGGTTATGAACCCTCCCCTGGCTCAGCTCTGAGACGGCTGACACCACAGCCTGGGTACCCAACACAGATGAAGCATCATGAGTCAAGCCTTACACACCGAGTGCCAGTGACAACTTGTGGCCCCCTCGCCTGCAGCTCCCAGCATCCTGCACGCAGCCAGCCGGGCAGATGCCTCCTACACACAAGATGGTAATTCTCCCAGGGTCAGCTCACCTGACCCCACACTTTGGGAAATCTAGAAGAAATAGCTCAAGCAGATTATTCTCCCACAGAAACTCATGGTGGACCAGCACCACCATGTGTGCAAAGCTTTGGCCGTCTGTGTGACAGAGAAGCCTTACAGACACTGCAGAGAAACATGTCGCAAGAAGGACAGAGACACTGGACACAAGGGGAGTGGTGGCACGTGGAGGGGGCAGTGCACTTGGAAATAAAGATATGGAAGAGAGAAGAAGAAAATCAAACAAACCTATAATTGATAACAATACCTTAGAAGTCATAAAGAAGATAGTGCATCTGTGAAAGAAGAAATTTAAACTCTAAAAAAAAAAGAAATCTTTATAAAAATAAAAAGTCTTAGAAGGCATAATCATGACAATGAAAGTGAAAAATTCAATATAGGGGTTAAAATATAAACGGACAGGCTCAGTGCCCATAGCACAGTGGTTACAGTGCCAGCAACATACACCAAAGTTGGTGGGTTCAAACTCAGCCTGGGCCAACTGACCAAAAATGACAACTGCCACAAAAAAAGGCCAGGCATTGTGGCAGGTGCCTGTAGTTCTATCTACTTGGGAGGCTGAGGCAAGAGAATCACTTGAGCCTAAGAGTTTGAGGTTGCTGTGAGCTGTGACACCACAGCACTCTATCTAGGGTAAGAAAGTGAGACTCTGTCTAAAAAGAAATATATGTGTGTGTGTGTATGGATAAAATGTTCCAGAAGGTAAAACAAAAATAAAAACAGAAAAGGAAAATAAGAGAGAAATTCTTTTTTAAAATAATGGATTAGATGATAAGTTGAATCCCCAGGATGCAGAAATGAAATCCCACGATAACGGTTGTGCATCAGGCCTCCCTAGCAACCAGCCAGACTGAAGCAGAAGGGCTGACGACTCCAGAAAGGATAGCTCAGGAAAATAAGTAAAGAAATAAAAATAAAAGAAAGGAAGAAATTTATAAATTCTCTGACATGAATTAACATAATGAGAGAATATTTACACATCTGAAGGAGAGTTCAGAAATGTTTTCGTGATAGAAATATAGAAAACTAAGCAAATTAAATAAAAATAAAGCAATTTCCTCAGAAAACATAAAAATGTGCAACAAAAAATACTCAAGTACACTCCATGGCTCAGCTGAGAACAACATTGTTCACATTGACAACAATATTGACTGAAATAAAAAGTCAGACCATGAAGTGTGGCACTGCCTCAAATGTTAAATCTGGATTTATCATGTGCTCCATCAATTCCAATTTTGGGTATATGCTCAAGAGAAACAAAGACAATGTCCATACAGAAACATATACACAAAGGTTCACAGCAGCATTGTTCACAATAGCCTCGTGAAGTGGAAACAACTTGTTGTCTATCAAATGATGAATGGATAAATGATATGTGGTGTATCCATACAATGACATTATTCAGAAATAAAAAAAGAAATGAAGCACTTACACATGCTACATCATGGATGAACCTTGAAAACATCATGCTAAGTGAGAGAAGCCTTTCTCATAAAACCACATATTATGTTACTTCATTTACATAAAATGTCCAGAAGAGATAAATTGATGGAGATAAAGTGGTTAGTAGTTGCCAGGGCTGGGGGTTGGTGATAGGGAAATGAGAGATGTGGGTTTTCTGTTTGGGGTTGTAAAAGTCTTCTAGAACTGATCATGGCGATGGATACACAAACACTGAAGGGTGTATTTTAAATGGGTGAATTAAATGTGATGTGAATTATATCTCCATAAACCTGCTATTAAGAAAAAGTATGACAACGGTGTGCATAGCACAGTGGTTAAGGCGCTGGCCACATACACCAAAGTTGGCAGCTTCAAACCTAGCCTGGGCCTACTAAACAACAATGACAACTGTAACAAAAAAATAGCCAGGTGTTGTGGAAGGTACCTGTACTCCTAGCTACTCGGGAGGCTGAGGCAAGAGAATCGTTTAAGCCCAAGAGTTTGAGGTTGCTATGAGCTGTGACACCAGGGCACTCTACCAAGGGTGACATAGTGAGACTATGTCTCAAAAAAAAAAATTATGACATAAACCTATTGGGAGGGTGCCGGAGCTGTGGAAGAAAGCTATTCTTCACTTCCATTGGAAGGTGCTGGTGCTAGCAGATCAAACAAGCAACACTGAAAAATCAAGAACTAACCATAAAAGTAAATATGAGGGCAAATATATGAACAAGCAGCTAAAATTATTGCAAGTGGAAGCTTTAGAACAATGAGAATTGAGAGTGGGGAGAAGTGGAACAAGGAACCACTGTTTCATTATAACCTTTATGGAAATATTTGATTTTTAAAAATTGTACATGTACAACTTTGATAAGTAAAAAATTAAATGATAGGAATCCTCTAATCTGACCTTCTCTCTTTGGAGATGAGAAAGCAGAGGTCCAGGAAATAAATGACACAACTAGTTAGTTACATGGTTAAGATGAAAGTCCATTTCCCAATTCCCAGCCAACCACCTTCTATCACAGTCCAATTTGAATAACAGATTTATACAGCTTACATAGACAGAAAATTGCTTGGGTGCACTGGAGATGTTTCCTGAGGGAGACACCTTTTCTGAGATGTGCTCCATGGTAACAGAAGTTGGTATAATCTTCCTGGCAAGCTTGATAAGGATATGACCCTGAGAACCTGGAAAGGCCCAACACTTTCCAGGGTAGACATCCGGCTGGAAAGAAAGCACTGAATTAATCTCTTATATCATGACCATCCCTCTCTTTTTAACCATTGCTAATTTAAAGTCTGTTTTATACGATATAAGAATGGCTACATCTGCTCACATTTGGTTTCCATTTATGAGGAATATTTTCCATCCCTCTCCCTAGAGTCTGTGTGAGTCCTGGTGAGTTCAATGCATTTTGTGGATATAGCACATACTTGGGAGTGTGTTTTTTCCTTCCATTCAGCCAGTCTGTATCATTCAAGTGGGGCATTCAGACCATTCATGTTCAGTGTTAACAGTGATATGTGGGATATTGTTCTATCCATCGTGTTGGATATCTCAATGTTTTGTTTTCCCTCTTGGGCTATTGTTTTACTAGAGCCAAGCACTTTACCTTTGGGGTGTTTTTACAGTGGTGGCCATCTGCTGTGCTGTTCCATGTATAATGCAGTTTAGGGAATTTCATGTAGGGATGATGTAGTAGTGGCAAACTCCCTTAGTGTTAGCTTGTCTGGAAAAGTCTTTATTTCTCTATTATTTATAAAACTTAGTTTGCAGAGTACAAAATTCTTAGTTGGCAGTTTTGTTTAAGAAGACAAAAAACCAGGACCCCAACCCTTCTGGCTTGTAAGGTCTCTACTGAGAAATCTAATATTAGACTGATAGATTTTCCTTTGTAGGTTAGTTGTTGCTTTCATCTTGCAGGTTGTAGAATTTTCCCTTTCATTTAGACTTTGGCCAGGTTGGTGACTGTGTATCTTGGAGATGACCTATTTGCTATGAATCTTTCCAGTGTTTGATGCTGATCTTATAGCTGGATATCTGAATCTCTGGGTATACGAGGGAAGTTTTCCTCAAAAATTTCCTCAAATAGGTTTTCTATGCTTTTTTCTTTTTCTTCTTCTCTCTCAGGGATACCTACGATTCTTATATTGGCCTTTTTGCATAGTCCCAGACTTCTCTGATTGTTCATTCTTCTTTCTGCACCTTTGACAACCAAAGTGTTGTCTTCAAGCTCTGAAATTCTTTCTTCTGCTTGGCCCAGCCTGTTACTGCACCTTTCTGCTGTCATTTGAAATTCTTTAAATTACTCTTTAAATTCTGTAATACTTTTTCTTATGTTGCCTGTATCTTTAGTGAGTTTTTCCTTTTTTAAATGCATGTCCCCAAACATTGTTTTTGGCTTGTTTGTTTTTGACTTTCTCTTCAATCTGATTCATCTTATTTGCCATCCATATTCTGAGTTCCATCTTTGACATTTCCACAATTTCCTTTAGGTTGGATCCAATTCTGGAGTGATCTTTCAGGGATTGAGATCTTTCGGGGATTTCAAAACAGCTTGTCTTTTCATGTTGCCAGAGGTCTTAGTCTGATTCCTTCTTATCTGAAGTCTCTTCTCTCAGATCTAGACAGATAAGCTTGTAGAGCATCTGTTCTCCTCTGCTGGGAACTTTCCCACTCTGTGTAGAGGTGAGGTCCATGGATGGCACACTTACATCTGACTGTGGAGTACTGACCTGGAATTTGTCAGTCCCTGTAGCTTGAGAGTAGCCTCACGTGTGCCTACTGTTAGCCCACTGGGCTTGAGAGCAGCCCTGATCCCCTGGCTGCAGCATTTGTTGGCTGAGCCCTGAACTGAGCACAAGTTTCCCCATACCCTTAGCCACTGGTGACTGTCAGCCACTCAGCTTCAGGGTCCTGAAAGTATTTTTAAATTTGAAACTAATTTGGGGTATGTGGGTCATAGTTAAGAGATGTTCTAAGGTCTGTTGATGTCTACTATCTTCAGAATTGAACGGAAAGAGTCAGTGGAAATTTTATTTGTAAATTTCTCCTGTTACAATTTTAATAAGAACATGTGGTCTGAATAGCACCTAATGTAGTATTGGAACATAGAGCATAAGAACCTTCCACAAAAATTTGTTGAAAGACTGAAGTTTTCAATGGAAAAGGGAGGCCACAGAATCAACTTATAGGAAAGATGACAGAATATTTGTTCTATTTGAGAAGCAAATAATTTGGTTTACTGACCTTAAAATAATAAATAAATAACCATAGTTTATTGACTACAAAATACTAAATAAATAAATAATCATAATTTACTGACTATTAAAGTTGTAAGGAGATGATTTCACATTCTGTAACAAGTTTAGAGACTACCAAAGTGCCTCCATTTTTAAGTTAATATTTTCATGATAAATAATGACAATGAAATCCTAAAATAGAAATGGGTTGTTCATAATTTAACTTTACCTGAAGAATAATATCTGGAGGCATTTCATAATTTAGGAAACCTATCCCATGCCAGTACAATTTTGCCTTATTATTTTTGTAACTTTCTGAAGTCCCAGCTTCAATGATGGAGGCTCCTAAAATTATAAAATAATTTTTAAATAAAAAAATACATATGCAATTCAAAACATATTACTTGGATTTTAATAACGTCTTTGGAAAACTATTACTTGTCAAATCATAAATGGGGTAAAATTCAGACTCAGGAATTGATAGGAAAAGTATGGCAGTTTTTTCATTACCACTGAAAGTTTGTTACTTTGAAAAAGCCATGATTACTCTGTGTAGTGTTGCAACATTTCTGAAACTGATATTATGGTAAAAAATTTAGTTTGGAGACAATTAAATTTGTTCTGGTGATAACAGTGCACATACCTTATTGTTAGCGTGCTACTGCTCATATTCAGTCTTTATAATCATAGACGTCCACCGATTTTTCCTTTAAGATTGCCTTAGTATTAGATCTACATGTATCAAGCCGTCTCTCTCCTATAATGTTATAATGTTTTCTTTCAACAGCCATACATGAAGATGGTTGACTGCAGCCAACTTTCCACAGAGGCTGCCATTCAGAAGGAGAGTTAATGGACAGAAGCTTATCAAGAAAGCTGATGGTTTGGAGCTGAGCCAAGAGAGAAAATTGAAGAGTGCACATCACCCCTGCTAAGGTGAGCTGCAACCCCAAGGAAATAAACAATGGCTGAGACTTCAACCCAAAGTCACTGATTCACTAGGATTGGACAGAGACCAGCTGAATACAAGACACAGTCATCTATCCACCCCAACAAGCAAGTCCCCAGAGTCACAGGCTATAGTACTGTATGATCCTTTGCAAAGCTATAGGGGAAAAGCTGCAATCACCAGTCCCAGGTCTATGGCAAAGGGCTGGTTAATCACTACTCCAGGAGCCCCCAGTCCAATTTCACCTTACCTGCCCATCTAGCCAAATGTTGAAAAATAATCTTGGAGTGGAATCAGTGGGAAAACTCTTGCATCATAATAATCAAAGTAGATGAACTCTCCCAAGGAACGACAAGGCAGACACACCAGAAGATCTCATTCAGAAACAAATGGCTGAGATGTCAGAAATCGAGTTTAGAATTTTGGATGGCAAATAAGATTAACAGAATGGAAGCAAAATTGGAATTAGACATTCTATGAATAATTCACAAGTTGTCTCAAGAATTCAATGAATTCAAAGACAAAATCACCAAAGATTTTGACACATGGAGAAAAGAAATTTGTGGCACTCCAAGATCTGAGAAATATAGTAGAATCCCTCAGTAACAGAATGGAGCAGGCAGAGGAAAGGATTTCTGACATTGAAGACAAAGCTTTTGAATGATCCCAAATGTGCAAAGAGGAAGAGAAGTGGAGAGCAAAAATGGATCATTCTCTCAGAGAGCTGTGGGACAATTCCAAAAAAGCAAACATCTGCCTTATAGGAATTCCTGAAGGTAACGAGGTTGTTTCTTGCTCTACTCCAAGAGATAATTGAGGAGACCTTCCCAAACATGGCAAGAGATTCTTAAATTTAGATAGCAGACAGTTTCAGAAACCCAGTACGACTCACCCCAAATAAAGCATCTCCCAGACACATTATAATTAACCTTGCCAAAATTAATATGAAGGAGAAAATTCTACAAGCAGCCACACATAAGAAAACCATAACCTATGAGGAGAAGAATATTAGAATGACTGCAGATATCTCTGCTGAAACTTTCCAAGTTAAAAGAGGATGGTCATTGAACTTCAGCCTCCTAAAACAAAACAACTTTCTTTCTTTTTTTTTTTTTTTGAGACAGAGCCTCAAGCTGTTGCCCTGGGTAGAGTGCCGTGGCATCACAGCTCACAGTAACCTCCAACTCCTAGGATCCAGTGATTCTCCTGCCTCAACCTCCCAAGTAGCTGGGACTACAGGCACCTGCCACAATGCCCAGTCATTTTTTTTGGTTGGGGCTGTCAATGTTGTTTGAAGGGCCCAGGCTGGATTCGAACCCACCAGCTCAGGTGTATGTGGCTGACGCCTTAGCTGCTTGAGCCACAGGTGCTGAGCCAAAATAAAACAACTTTCAACCCAGGATCCTGTATCCAGCTAAACTGAGTTTCATTTATGATGGAGAAATTAAATTCTTTAATGACATTCACATGTTGAAGAAATTTGCCATAACTAAACCAGCTCTGCAGGATAGCCTCAGACCCATCCTCCATAATGACCAGCACAATGCTCTACCACCAAGGTAAACTTACTCAGAAACTTTTAATCAAATCCCAACTTCCACAGTGGTGAAAGAATTAAAAATGTCCACTGGACTTTTCAAAAAACTTGACACCCAAAATTCTACCAGGCTTATCAATACACTCTAATAATGTGAATGGCTTAAATTGTCCTCTAAAGGGGCAGTGCCTGTGGCTCATTGAGTAGGGCGCTAGCCCCATATACCAAAGATGGCAGGTTCAAACCCAGCCTCGGGGAACTGCAAAAACAGAAAAATAGCCGGGTGTTGTGACAGGTGCCTGTAGTCCCAGCTACTCGGGAGGCTGAGGAAAGAGAATTGCCTAAGCCCAGGAGTTGGAGGTTGCTGTGAGCTGTGTGACACCATGGCACTCTACCAAGGGTGATAAAGTGAGACTCTGTCTCTACAAAAAAAAAAAAAAAAAAAAAAATTGTCCTCTAAAGAGGCACAGGTTGGCTGACTGAATACAAAAACTCAGGCCAGATATCTGCTGAATACAAGAATCTCATCTTACCTTAAAGGATAAATATAGACTCAGGGTGAAGGGATGGTCATCTATTATTCAGGCAAATAGAAATCAGAAAAAAGCAGGTGTTGCAATTTTATTTGCAGATACAATAGGTTTCAAACCAACAAAAGTAAGAAAAGATAAGTATTATGGTCACTTCATATTTGTTAAGGGAAACACTCAATATGATAAGATTAAAATGTGCCCAATCAGAATGTGCCTAAGTAATGAGAGACCCTAACAGACATGAGCAACTTGATTTCCTTCAGCACCATAGTAGTTGGAGATTTTAATACCCCTTTGGCAGTGTTGGATAGATCCTCCAATAAGAAACTAAGCAAAGAAATTTTAGACTTAAAATTAGCCAACAATTGGATGTAACAGATATCTACAGAACATTTCATCCTAACAAAACTGAATACACATTCTTTTCGTCAGCCCATGGAACATCCTCCAAAATTGATCACATCTTAGGTCACAAGTTAACCTCAGAAAATTTAAAAGAATAGAAATTATTCCTTGTATCTTCTCAGACAATCATGGAATGAAAGTTGAACTCAGTAACAACAGGAATCTGCATACTCACACAAAGACATGGAAACTAAATAACCTTATGCTGAATGATAGCTGGGTCATTGACGAGATTAAGAAGGAAATTACCAAATTTCTGGAATAAAACAATAATGAAGACACAAATTACCAGAACATGTGGGATACTGCAAAGGCAGTCATAAGAGGGAAATTTATAGGATTGCAAACTTTTCTCAAGAGAACTGAAAGAGAGGAAGTCAATGACTTAATGGGACATCTCAAGCAACTGGAAAAGGAAGAACATTCCAACTCCAAACCCAGCAGAAGAAAAGAAATAACCAAAATTAGAGCAGAATTAAATGAAATTGAAAACACAAGAATTATACAACAGATCAATAAGTCAAAAAGTTGTTTTTTTGAAAAGGTCAATAAAATAGATAGACCTTTGGCTAACCTAACCAGAAATAAAAGAGTAAAATCTCTAATTTCATCAATCATAAATGACAAAGACAAAATAACAACAGACTCCTCAGAAATTCAAAAACTCCTTAATGAATATTACAAGAAACTCTATTCTCAAAACTATGAAAATCTGAAGGAAATAGACCAATACTTGGAAGCACACCACCTATCCTAGACTTAGCCAGAATGAAGTGGAAATATCGAACTGGCCTATATCAAGTTCTGAAACAGCATCAACTATACAAAATCTCCCCCAAAAGCCTTGTACCAGATGGCTTCACATCAGAATTCTACCAAACCTTTAAAGAGGAACTAGTACCTATATTACTTAACATTTTCCAAAGTATAGAAAAAGAGGGAATATTTCCCAACACATTCTATAAAGCAAATATCACCCTGATCCCCAAACCAGGAAAAGACCCAACAAGAAAATAAAATTATAGACATCTCTAATGAATACTGATGTAAAATATTCAATAAGATCCTAGCAAATAGAATCCAGCAACACATCAAACAAATTATACACCATGACCAAGTGGGTTTTATCCCAGGGTCTCAAGACTGGTTCAATATATGTAGATCTAAAAATATAATACATCACATTAACAAAATAAAAAACAAAGACCATATGATTCTCTCAATTGATGCAGAAAAAAGCTTTTGATAATATCCAGTATCCTTTCATGATCAGAACACTTAAGAAAATAGGTATAGAAAAGACATTTCTTAAACTGATAGAGGCAATCTACAGCAAACCCATAGCCAATATTATATTGAATGGAGTAAAATTGAAAACATTTCTACTCAGATCAGGAACCAGACAAGGTTCCCCATTGTCTCCACTGCTTTTCAACATTGTAATGGAAGTCTTAGCCATTGCGATCAGGCAAGAAAAGGTGATCAAGGGTATCCATGTAGGGTCGGAGGAGGTCAAACTTTCACTCTTTGCAGATGATATGATTATATACCTGGAAAACCCCAGGGGCTCAACCTCAAAACTCTTAGAAGTGAGCAAGGAATACAGCAGAGTCTCAGGATACAAAATCAATACTCACAAATCAGTAGCATTTATATATACCAACAATAGTCAAGCTAAAAAGAGTCCTGTCAAGGACTCTGTTCCTTTTACAGTAGTGCCAAAGAAGATGAAATATCTGGGAATTTACTTAACAAA
>CAUYRH010135521.1:0-71677 GCA_963574655.1 Perodicticus potto | reverse complement strand
GGTGGGATCACACTTACGGTGCATCTTACAAGGGTACAAGTGAAAATTACTAAAAGTAGAATATAAATGTCTTCATACAGTGATTTAAAGGCCATGAAGGCTATGTTAAATAGTTTAATGAAAATATTTTAGATTGTATATGAAGTCAGCACATTGTGCCCCATGATTGCACCAATGTACACAATTATGATTTAATAAAAATTAAAAAAAAAAAAACCGGTGACTCTCACCTGGGGGGTAATTTTGGCCCTCGAGGGACATTTAACAATGACATGTTTGGCTGACATCCTGAGGAGCATTTGGTAGAGAATACAGAAGTGAAAAACATGATGTAATGCATTGTTCAAACCCAATCACAATAAATGACCAGGTTGGAATTTGAGTAGTACTGGAATTGATAAACTACAAGTTAATGAATATCTGTATTTTCAACATTTATAGCAATATCCAGATTGTTTTCTCAAGATCTTATAACACTTTATATTTCTGTCTCCAACCCATTTGCTACCTGTTTAAAAAAAAAAAAGTTCCAACCCCACTCGATGTGGCAGCTCTTTCTGTTTTTTTCATAGGCTGAAGGGTTTGAAAGATATTTCTTGTTGTTATCTGGAACTATTACTGGGTTTGGGCAAAGATTCATATATATGGCCACCATTTCTATTTTTATATAACGATATGCCCCTTTCTCTACAGGTATTAGTATTTCGAATGGTTTTTACAGATTATTGTCTCTCCATTGATTTTTTTGGGGGGGTGGCTTATTTAGACATAAAAGTTTTCATTTTGTTTAGTTAAAACAAAAAAAAGAAAATGTGATCTGTGCATCCCTACTTGTGCCTCTCAAATAAATTTCTATTTGGGCCAGCCACAGTGGCTCACGCCTGTAATCCTAACATTCTGGGAGGCTGAGGTGGTTGGATTGCTTGAACTCAGGAGTTCGAGACCAGCCTGAGCCAGGGAGAGACCTTGTCTCTAAAAATAGCCAGACATTGTGGTGGGCACCTGTAGTCCCAGCTACTCAGAAGGCTGAGACAAGAGGATAGCTTGAGCCCAACAGTTTGAAGTTGCTGTGAGCTATGACACCATAGCACTCTACCGAGAGCAATAAAGTGAGACCCTGTCTCAAAAAATACCTATCTATCTGTTTCTATTTGGCTATCTTTTTGACAAAGCTCTTGTCATCATCCCAATTCTCTGAAGATCACAACTTTAGCTGCATGATTCAAGACCACTGTTCTAATTGATAATAGTGCCATTTTTTTTTGGTTAAGCTCTATGTACTATTCAGGATCTGGCTCAGATATTCTGACCCCCTTAGTGACCCTCCCTAAGCTTTCTGTGTAGACTTCTACACAAGAACGATCACAGTGTGTTGGAATTGACTTGTAGTTGATGTTTCAGATCTTGAAGCAAGTACTATTCTTTATTTCCAATCTTAGTACAGTTCCTAAAGCACTGGGCACTCAGTAAATACGTATTGAATCCAAGTGACACCACCGTTAGTCACACTCTTGGACTGGCCAGCCTCCCAAACTGCATGGCCTCTTCTGGGTCAGCACAGCTTCCTTCTAGTTGCCTTCTTCCAGTTCTTTGGTTTCTGTGAACCCACTCGTTTCTCCTGGTTCTTTGTTCTCACCTTTTAGGCAACATCTTGTTCTATCAAGAAGCACCTCCCACCCAAGTAACCCACAATGCAGGACCTCCCTGGGACATAGCAGATCACTGATTCCTCTTCCATTGAGTCCCTGCTTCAAAATCTTCCAAAGGAGGACAAGGTAGTATATACTGTTCAAAAGCTAAGGTCAGCCCAACTGGCTGCTACATCAAGAGAAAGGCTCTTCTGGGGTAATCTCTAACCACTTCCTCTGTTATATTCCACATGTAGGATGCTCAATATGTGGAATGTAACAAAGTGGTTGAAATTTTCCTTAAAATTAGCATCAAACTTGTTTTCTTCTAGTTTCTCTAGAATTTCCTTACCTCATTTTTCATATTTGACCATTACTTTCTCTTCTCTGGTATCCGGGCACATCTCCCATTGTCTATAATTTGGCAGTCCAGGGGCTGTACTTACTTCCAGCTATGCTCACCTCTTGGAGGCACACCTCCAGCCCTTTCAGTGCCCTCGACCCAGTCTGTAAGTGCCGCACCAAGATCCCTTTGAAGTGTCCTCCTGGACTGCGCATTCTCTCCCTCCCTCCCACCACCCTTCTCTCTTCTACCTCTTTTCTGCCTTCCCTTGATGGCTATGTCAGGTGAGTCACTTACTGTCTCTGTGCATCTTTCCTCCTCTACAAAGACAGGAGGGTGGGACTAAGTGATCTCAGCATTTCTTCCCAGCTTCAAAATTACATGGTTCTGTGATTCTTTAATGGAAGCAAAATAGGAGTTCAAGTTGCTCTGCCTTTTCTGTGGTGCTGTTGACATGTCAAAGTATCCCCTCTCACAGCGGCCTGTTCTTTCTTGTTCCTCTTCAAAGTAACTTTGACAATTAAATTTAAAAAAATAAATCTGTAATGTCCTCATCATTTGTTTCACAACCCCCTTAGCTCCCACTGAGCTTTGCTTTTCTGACTGTGTCCATACCTCTTCAATAACTTCTCCATTCACTTCAGTGCCCCTGGATCTCCTCTCTGAGCCCCTCTGCCCACACCTGCCGGAGTATTTAACCATAACCCCAGATTTCAGGAATTAGAACCTTTGGCCCAAATCTCCCTAAACTCTCTCAGGGAGTCCCATCCTTGGACTATGACAATTTGAATGACAGGATTTGTAAAAACATTCTGGATGTGTGTGTATGTCTATCTATCCTTTGTGATTTTTCCCTTACTCTGAGTTAGCCTCAGCATTTATAATTGTTTCGTTATAAATTTATTTGCTTTTATAGTAATATTACTTTAAAAAAATGAAAGATAATCTCTTTTATTTGATAATAACCTCTAAAGAAGGGGAGTAAAGGAATATAAGCAGATCACTTTGAATGTTTCCAGGGCAATCCCATCTCTCACATAGATCCTCTGGCCTGAGAATCTACTAGCAATCTATAAAATATAACGAATTTTCAAGTAGATGTGGTCCCTGCCCTCTAGGAGTGTATAATATCCCTTGCGAAATAAAGCAGAGAAAGTTATGTTTGCATCTATATTAAATATTATGAAAAATTGCATGAAGTATATAGTAGCATCACAGGGAAACTTTGATAACCCCATGGCCTATGATAGACAGGTGGGCATGGAAGTATTTTTTAGAACAAATCCTGTTGTGATTTTTCAAGCCAGGAATGATGTACATCAGACATTAGAAGCGGGAGACTGCTCCTTGCAGGCTGACATTTGACAAGATGCAGTTGTGTCCTTGCTCATACCCTTTAATTCAGAGACTGGAAGTGTTGTGCCATTTTGCCTTTGTAGGTGGGTCCTTATTGAAGTTTGCTGTCAAAGCGGCTTCAAATATTAGGAGCAACCTGAAAAGTCTCGGAGTAAAGTTTCCCAGATTTGTCTGGGAATCCATGGATAAACATATGGTTGACCATTTTCCATTCTGCTTTATGTTTCCAGAGCTAGTTTTTCATATTGAGATTTGTGTATCTCTTTTTCTATACACATGTTTTTCTCAAGTTAAAGGCATTGGCTTAACAAACAAACAGAAAGAAGACATTATCCATGAAAACCCACTTTTATTTTCTAAATTAAAAAATAGTAATGTAAGAAACTCAGTAGAAAATTCCTAAGCCATTAATTGGACAAGACTATAACATTCAAAGTAACCTACCATAGTGTCCATTTACACACCACGTGACAGAAAACACTATTTGGATCGGGATGTGGCAGATAATTTATTCCATAAAATATACCTAGGGACAGTTTTCAAATGGAGTTGTCAGTTTTCGTTTAGCAGGCAGGAGACTCTCTATTGTTGTCAAACCCTCTTTACAAAAGCATCACTAACCCAGTGATACACAGTCAAGAGAAGAGGGGATCATCGCCCAGCTTATTTGGAACAAAGAAGTGCAAGGCTGGTCTCTTTCTGCACGCAGTGTGTTTAAGGGCTCTTTTGTTTAACTGGGCTTCCCTCTAGCCAACAGTGCTTTTATAGTGCTTTTGGGATTAGATTTCTTTCTCTTGTGCTGGTTTTTGGACAGTGTAAATAAATTAATGCATGTTGTTATTCTCCGAAAGTAGCATGGAACACGTAAACTATATACATTTGAATTATTTGCTCCACTCATGAAGTCATGGAATGTTAAACAGGAAAAGTAAACCTTCTCTGGATTGATATATACATACACATACACAATTGCTCTTTATGCCCTTCAAAGTTGTCCTAGTCTTTTCTTATGATTATAGCCAAGATGTTCTTTTTCAAGAATTGGTAAGAAAATATAATTTTTGTCTCATTAAAAACAGTAATTCTTTTTTTAGTGTACTTACAGACTATCATATTTAGTTCTATGGTAATGAATAATATATCACATGTGTGATGATATATAATAATTTATATTATGAACTGGGGCACTGAAAAAATCAGTGATTTCTGTGTCTGCCCTCTCAGGACTTTAAGTTCCCAAGGAATAATAACTCTTTCTTCTTAAAAGTACTTGATGCTTGGCTGGCGCCACTGATTCATGCCTGGAATCCTAACACTCTAGGAGGCTGAGGCAGTTAGATTGCCTCAGCTTAGGAGTTTGAGACCAGCCTGAGCAAAAGTGAGACCCCATCTCAACTAAAAATAGAAAAACAGACACAAGAGGATCACTTGAGCCCAAGAGTTGGAGGTTGCTATGAACTATGATGCCATGACACTCAACCCAGGGCAATAGCTTAAAACTCTGTCTAAAAAAAAAAAAGGAAGGAAGGAAGGAAGGAGGAAAGGAAAGGAAAGAGTGCTTGATGCTTAATTCCCAGAAACAGAAGCCAAGTAGGGCTAAATAGAACATCCAGAGATGGGGCTGGGTGCTTCCCTGTTGTTCCGAACACCGTCTGAAACCCGGTCATCACCAACCTTGGGCGTATGTGACAGTGAGACGAGTAAGCTGTACACGTCCTCCCCAGTGCCAGGTTCTGTGGTTTGGAGAAGTGAGAAGGGAAGACACAGCAGAGTGTGGAGAATTGTATTCGGGGGAAAAGGCAGAAATGAACAGAGCAGTGAGTGTCACTCGATCACAGAGGAATGACACAGGATGGCCAATGAATGAATGCGTGACTGAATGGGAAGAACAGAGAACATAGGACAAAGAATGGCCAAAAATGAAAGTGGAAGCTGCCCCTTTGAGCAAGAAGCTTACAGGGGTTTTACAAGTGCCAGCAACTCCTTAAGTAGCTCAGAAAAGACAGTTCCAGGCCAGGAAGTCTCCCATGGTAGTTTTCCCACAAGTCCCCTTGCAGGCGTCCACTGTAATCAGCTAACAGGGTAATTTTGAACTGCCAGACCACCCCAAACTCTCCTTTTCCCATTATTAAAAAGGGGACTGGTTGTATTAAGTTAGCACACCACTCATCACAGTGTTCGGCCTTTCAAATCACAGGTTAATTTTTCATGGATCAGTTATGAAAAAATACAAACAAAATTCTATTTATGACTCAGACGACCAAGGAAGTAATGAGATTCTGTGTTATGGTAGCTGTCACATCTTGTCTCAGCCCTGTTGTGTCTAAATGTTAGCTCTCTTATTAAGCTCCATTAGAGGTTTTTACAATACCAAATTGTTTATATGCTACTGGTTTTCTGCTGCCTGACAGTAGGGCATGTTTCCCTCATTAACGAGGGGTGATATCTTACATTGTTGGAAAGAGCTGAGATAAAAATCAACAGGAAGGTGGCATGCACTAACTGAAATGCTTCTTTCCTAGAAGTTTTCAGTATAAGGCTCTGTATGTGCGTGTGTGTGTGTTAAAGTTTGCAATTCAGCCTGTCATCTTACGAATGGAGAGATAATCTGTTCTTTGTTAAGTTTAAATGACCTTCCCTGTACACTATCAAACGATACTTCCATAAAGTTAATCTTCAACCTCACACTTCTTTCCCAGGAAAAGCTTTCTTGCCGTGTTAAATTTAGAGTAATTCATGTTTGCAGTATTCCTTGCAGATGGCAAAGCATTGCACATACATGTTTCCATTTCATCTTTATCACAACTGGTAATAAGGGAAGATAAGGAAGTTGAATCTTAGAGAAAAGAAAAAGTACTCAGTTAACACATATGGGAACCATTTTTCTTCCCCAATGTATTTAGTTCTAGCTCTAATACTATCTGCCTTCTTTTTATATTTTTGTTATTTAAAAATATACTTTTACTTTCTCAGTTTTCTTCTTTTTTCCCCTAACACAGAGTCTCACACTATTGCCTAGACTAGAGTCTATGGTATCAGCCTCGCTCACAGCAACCTCAAGCTTCTAGGTTCAAACAATCCTCCTGCCTCAGCCTGCCTAGTAGCTGAGACTACAGGAGCTTGCCACTGTGGCTGGCTAATTTTACTGTTTTTAGTAGAGACAGGTTCTCACTCTTGTTTGGGCTGGTTTCAGACCCCTGAGCTCAAGGGATCCTCCTGCCTCAGCCTCCTAGAGTGCTAGGATTACAACCATGAGCCACCATGCCTGGCTCTACTTTCCTAATTTTCTGCGATTGTTTTAGATTAAATTTTCTAACCAAAAAGTTAAAACAGAAGAAAAGAATTAAATCACTGATTATTCCACAATTCCATTGGCCACTATTAACATTCTGGAGCATTTTCATTCCTTTTTTCTATATATAACACTGTATGTAAAATATACCATTCATATCCATGTGTAGTAGTCATACAAATATTTGCATGCATACATGAATTTTGATATCTTGATTTTTTACCAAGATACTCTGAGCTTTTCCTGTGCCAAATAATCTTTTTGAAACCATCACCTTTAATGGTTGCATAAAACATTATTGTTAAGCTGTATCCTAATTTATGTAATCTTTCCCTTGATATTGGACACTTGGGTGTTCCAAAGTTTTCAGTGTTATAAATTATCCTCTGAAAATTACCTTTATAGGATATTTTGCTACACAACTTGGATTATTAAGATTCCTAGACTAGAAAGGATGCATCAAAGGCTTGAAACATATTGCTAACAATTTTCTAGAAAAATGGAAACAAACATTGCTTCCACCAGCCATGCAGCAGAGACTTCATGTTGCCTCACTCCTGACAAAATCAAATATTATCACTTTCCCCCCTTTGAACCTTTAGAAATTTGACTGGTGAAAAATAGTTCTGCATCATTTTACTTTGAACTTCTTAGTTTACTAGTAAGGTCAAGCATTTTTATAGAAGCTCATGCCTGCTCCAAATTACCACTAGAAGTTTTCATTTTGCTTCAGCCCTGATTCATAACCAGGGGGAATTGTTTTTGGAATCAACTTCTGTTTCCTCCCTCAAAACAAAAATCTATGTGTATTTATTAAGATATATTTGGATGCAGGCTTTTACACCTCTCTTGACAAAAATGAATGGTTGTGTACTTGGGTATTTTACATACTGAACCAAGCCATATCTCTTTGGATCTTTTTTTAATTGAGTCACCCTTCCCTCTAATAGAATAGCATCCCTTTAAATAGGAAAGATTAGAAAAATAAGACCCTTGCAATAGTCAGTGAGAGAAATGTCACATCAGGATCTCAACATTGCTATGACACCAGGCCCTATCTATCACCACTCCCATCAGCGTGTGCTGCAAGGAAAACACCTTTGCAGTGTTTAATCTGAGAATTTTAATATTAAGTGCATATTTGACATTGAAAGCCTATACCTTATTTGCTATTGTGAGGCTTAGTTGATAGACAGCTAAGTCAGTCTCTTTTTATAGTCCATTTCTGAAATGAAACTATAAATTTTGAAGCTGGGCTTCATCATGGCAGAGAGCAAAGCTTCTCTAGCCTATTGTTGAAATATAACATTTTATAGGATTTATGAGGTTCAGATTCAGGAAGATCATTTGCCAAACACTTAAGGCTGGTTTTGCTGCCCTTTGCTTTACTGCCCCCCTGCAGATACATAAGGGTGGGGGGAGCCCTTAGAAAAGAAAAATTATGAAGAAGAACTTACTTGATTAATACAAATGTGAGCCTAAGAAAGAAAAAGTCCTGAGCATTTCATGCAAGGAGCGTTGACTCCACAAGGCTCTTCTTTGGTGATAGGCATACTGTTTGCTTCTGCTAATGAAAGGGGCATCATAGTTGTTTTGGTGGTCAATGGAAGCCTCTGATTTGGAGCAGTGTTTTGAATTTATGTTGGTAATGCAAGTCCTCTTCACTGTGCTTCCAGGATTCTTTTTGAAATTCCATGATATGACAAGCTCTGTGATTTGGTCATATTCCATTTAGCTTGTTTTATTGCTGTTAATTTTACACAAGAAAATAGATTCTCTGAAACTTGAGATCACAGTAGCTGTCAAGTGGGTGAAAATGAAGAAAACCACCAGACAGTGTCAGATTTATTAAACGCTCTGGAAGTACAAAATTAATACCGTTCTTTGTCTTTGAAAGGTTCAGTGTCCACAAGCTGGATTTATCCTAATGGGCAAGTGGTGGCGGGAACAATCGTCAATTAGCTATCTCTTTAGCCAGACTACACGTTGGAACGCATGTAGGGTGAGCCACCAGTGCACCTAGGCAGACCTCCAATTTGTTCATTTTGACTGCAAATGATTTAATTTAACATTTTTCTAACAAATGCATTAAGTAAAATGGTGAAGTTTCCTTTTTAAAATTTTTTTATAAAAAAAATCACCAGTGGAAAACCACATTAAGTAGGTTTCTCACTCCATTTGTTTTCAATCACTACCCTTAATGCATGAATTTCTGAGTAGCTGTTACTCTTCCAAGCCCTGAACTGTAGCAGGGAATGGAAAGTTCTCACACTGTATCTATGGGGTCTCTAGCGGGTTTGAAAATATTTCATATGCATGTCATGATTATTTCTGTGCTGTATAATCTTATCTTAATTTTTTTTTCCTTTTCTTCCTCACCTCCCCCAGCATGAATGAATTTTGCGTTATCCCCTTATAAGACTTTATAGTATGCAACAGACTTTGAAAATCAAGTTATGGTTACCACGTGAACCATCTCTATTTCCCTACAAGACATAAAAACCATTTATCAAACTTATTAACAGCAATTTCACCTGCTGAAGAATACGTTCCCTAATCATATGATTTGTGTGTGTGTGTGTGTGTGTGTGTGTGTGATTGCAGCATTATCATTTCTTCCTCAAAAATACTAACCTTTCCCCCGGGGTATTCTGGTTATGTGATGAAAATATTTGTCACATATCTGTAGCAATGGTGTTTTCATATTTCTTTATATTTGGGGGTGGATTTCAAGTTAGTTCTAAGATATACTTTAAACAAGATTTGGTAGTTATGTGTGGCTTTGTGCTGTTCAAATCGCAGCAATTGAAACCTTAACACAAAGCCCCAATATGGAACTGAACTCCAAACTCTGCAGATGTTGACTTTTGTACTTGAACTTCATGTCCTCCTTTATACAACAAGGAATATGCTTCAGGTTATTATGTAATTAGCTACCTAAAATATGGTATGAGCAGATAATCATACTGACTCTGGCTTGTATATTTTTACAGCAATGCTGTGAATATTCTCTTTGGTCCAGGGTAGAGGATGTGTGTGGAAGTATTCCTCCTGAATTTTTTATAAGTTCTCTCCCTTTACCATTTTAGCTGCTGTCCCCCCCAAAATTTGAGTCATACCTCAACTGTACAAATCCTCTTCTAATCTTTAGTTGCCCTGAAGTGTGTAGTTGTGGAATATGTCTAAATGTCTCCTGTGAAAAAATTGGAAGTGTTGGTTTTAACAAAAGCAGTAAAGTGGCTACAACTGAAAGATATTCTAAAGGTAAACAAATGTCTTTCCTTGTCAAGCCCTTGCTCTGTTAGAAAGAAAAAGAGAGAAAAGAAAGATTAAGCACATTATTTAGATTCTCTTTCTTGCTATTGTATCTAGTGAAGTCAAATGAAGGAATCTGAGTTTTTTCAATAGTCCGTAGGATTTCAGTACAGAGCCCTCAGTACGGGAAAAATACAGCTCACAACCCTGAATTACCATTGTCAAATTATGAATACATTTACAAGAAAGTGAGAATGTTCCTAAAATAGACAGAGAAATCATATGTGCAGAGGAGGCTTTCCGATTTCTTTGGGGACAGTTCATAATTTTCTTCTTGAACCTTGACCCCAAGGCCAACACTCTATGTGCAGTAGGTGCTCAATACATTTCTTTTAGAGATGAACGACTGGTCTTTAGTACCATTAGCACCCCAAGTCAGGACTGGGCTTACTGCCTGCACCTCACCCGACCCCCACCAGGATGTCGAGGTCCTCATGTCCTGCAGCTCTGCCCAGGTATTACAACGTGTCCTCAAAGCAGCAACTGACATGCTGCCTTATGGAAATAGACATCCAGCACTGGCTGTATCTTAAAGAAGATCAAGTCTTAAGCTAAACTTACGGTTGAATTTTTGGCATCAGCCTGGAGGCAATGGGTGGGTACCAGGACCTCCCAGTTGCCCAGAAGACCTATCTATGTGTCCTTCCTCCCTTCCTTCCATCCCTGGACTAGACTCAACCAGTTTCTCCTGAAAACTCTAATGAGAGCATGTCAAAATGTGGGTTGCTGGATTCTGCATTAAACCAGAGCTCAAGGCCGAGTGAGTTTGCACGGCTTTCTTCACCTTCCACAGTGCGCACTTCACAGGCAGCAAGCATATCTTATTCGTAATATCATAGTCCATTCTCAACTGGACTTGACTGAACAATAAGGAGAATGCTTTTGATTTTTCCAGATATGGAATGTAACATTTCCATTTGGCAGTTCTCCCTTTAGCCTCGCTCAAGATTTCAGCCACCTCGACAGAGTGCTAGAAAGTGACGTGCTTATTAGAAAACTTTACTAATCAGAGGAGAGTGCTACTTGGCAGTTAGACTCTAATGAGGATGAAAAGCTAAATTTAATTCAAAGCTAAAGGTCAGCCAACGGGGCTAACCTAACTTCTTTAAAGACCGTGAGCTTGGGTGTTCTCAAGGTTTCCGGACAGTTTCATCCAGAGTGTGCATGCTATATTTAGTATGAAGTAGCATGGAAAACGTTTCCTATAACATTGTTGCAGCACACATATATTCCATGAGCATTAATAAGCTAAGCACATTACTGCATGGCTAGACAATTCTTATGGGAGCTGATGGTACCGAGATGTTATAGCAATTGCTGGCTGAAAACAGGAGGTGGGGTTGGGCATTAGAACATGTTGAAATGAAAAGAACTTCAAAAATGCATAGAAATGTCTTTAAACAGTGAACTGCCTGTGCAATATATGGAGATAGTAGAGTAGCGTGCACTAAGCTATTAGGGATGTACTTTTTGGTATTCAGCTTATGTGCCTGGGGGGAAAAATAGGCAAGGGAAAGCTTTCTCCAGGCAGCAGCTAGAGTATAGTTGGGTGGCCGTGGCCCTCTACCCGCATCCCCGCCCTGGACACGTCCCTCCCTCACCCTCACATGGCACCATCATTTCCTCTTTTCCTTTCCACTCCTCATGCACGCACACTTTCTTAAATGTCCTTATTATTTCCAACTCCCACAAGAACTTGTTTATTGTTTATTAGACACATCCCAAGTCTACAGAAGGAATATGGTAATCAAAGTGCTAGGTGTCAACAGAATCTCCCGGAGTGAAGATGAAGACAAGAAGCTGTCAGAGAACCCTAGAAAAGGCCTGTGCTTAGAGAGCAGTGACAGGGACAGGGAAGGGAGCAGACAAGGAAGCTAAGAAGTGGGAAAGCAACAAAGAAGAGAGACTTGCAGGGCTGGGGGCTTGCTCCTCCCAGATCCAGTCCTACAGGGGCAGTGAGGGTGAGCTGGGTGATCTTAGCAGTGGAGAAGGTACAAACCAGATTGGCCAGAAGAGAGATGGCAGATCCCAAAAGGAGGTAGCAGAGGGTTTGGTAAAGGCCGGGCATGGCGACTCACATCTGTAATCCTAGCACTCTGGGAGGCCCAGGTGGGAGGATTGCTGGAGTTCAGGAGTTCGAGACCAGCCTGAGCAAGAGCAAGACCCTATCTCTACTAACAATCGAAAAATTAGCCAGTGTGGTAGCAGGTACCTGTAGTCTCAGCTACTCGGGAGGCTGAGGTAAGAGGATCACTTGAGCCCAGGAGTTTGAGGTTGCTAGGAGCTGTGACACCATGGTAGCCTGGAGTAACAGAGTGAGACTCTGTTTCAAAAAAATAAATAAATAAATAAAATAAAATATAAGTGCTCAGTAAAGGGGGAAGGAAAAGAGAGAGATAAGAGGGTTAGGGGCTCCTGGGTACTAACACTTCACGGTGGGCCTGGGATTGCTCCTGAGAGAGTAGAATGAAGAACAGTGTCACCAGGGCCTTCCCTGGAGTGTGTGTGTCTGCACCTGTGCTGACAAGAGCAGCAGGCCCCCATCTGCAGGACAGCAAGGTTCCCTGTGACAAGCCCCTGGCACTCCTAGGTTCAGGGCCCGGCCCTGGCTGAACCTCTCCCAGAATGGGTACAGAGGGTGACAGCTCACTGGATTAATTTGGTAACATCCTAATTTAGTTGAGGGTGGAAAGTACTGACATCATTATGCTACCGATTTTGTAGAGAAGCAAGACTTATTTCTCCACTGACAAGAATTTGTGACATTCGGCAGCTGTTTTATTTTATTTATTTATCTTATTTTTCATAAAAAGGCTCCCTCCACCCCTTCCTTCTGACTTCTCCGGCCTTACATCTGTCTTCCCAGCTGTGAGCTGCTGAATTCCAGGGTGCAAAACCAAGGGAGACGAGTGGGAGGGGCATGCACGTAATGATTATATGCTGCTTAAGTGTAAATCGCGGTTCATTGTGTGTCCAAGAGCACATGCCTTCGAATTCAAGAGTGTGCCTCCCTCTCTCCTTTTCAATATCTGCCTGTAAACCTTGATGGGATTAAGCATGTGTCTTAATAAATATTTTGTTTGCTGTATTCCCATTAATATTCATAGGGAATGGAGCACTTTGGGTTTTGTGATTTCTAATAAACATTGATGGTGTTACTAGTTTGTACTGAGTATTCAGTCTGCTCCATCAAAATGGCAGCTCTAATTAGGTTCCTTGAATTAGCTAATGGATTTTGAGAAAGATAGCTTAGAAAGCTCTTACAGCTGTCCAAGATATTCCTGCCATGGCAGGAAGACAAAAGGCCCCTGGAAGCTACAGACTTCAGAGCTTTAGAAATGCAGCTGACAGTTAAAAAGATAAATTACATTCATATTTTTCTACTGAAAGTCCTAATACTGAATTAATGTTATTCCTGTAGTGAGCATCCATTAAGCAGCTCATTTTATTATAAGGATGCATTTTGACCATTAGCTCTCTTTCTTTAATCCCTCCCTCCCCTTTTCTCCCTCCAATTCCCTGGATATTTTGGATGCACTATTAAAAAGCATCTTTGAAGAGGAGGAAATTATTCCTTTTTTTTTTTTTTTTTGGCAGGTTATAAATTTAGAAACTTCCTTCGATGTACAGTACATATTCAGGGTTTTTTTTAAGGCAAGGTAAGCAATAAATAAAGAAATAGCAGTGCTTCAGTTTTAGCCTATAGCTTATATTTTATGTAGAATTTGAAGGGGAAAAAAGCTTCTAGCTAGGAGGCAGTGGGCTTGTTTACACTTGGATAAGAGATGATTTTGCTGTAGAACAGGCATTATCTCGAATAAAACATGTTGCCTCCTTTTTTTCATCTTAATCTGGAATGCACAAAATAACCCAGTGCCACTCCACCTATTCTCCACCTTTACTGCCTAAGAACAAGTTCTTCTTATTTTTTTCCACAAATAATGAACTACCGACATCTGGATGGCTATGCTTCATATATCAATATCTGCAAATAGGGAGAAAAAAATAGTTGCTAGTGCAATGGATAGTAACAAAGTTCACAGCAAATAGCAGAATTCAGGAAACAAAACATAGTCACCCAAAAGCTCCTTTTAGTTGGATATATGAGTACTCATTAATTCTGTAACTGTGCTCTGCCTAACTTTTTGCTTTCAGTTTATCTACTTAGAAAAGCAATACCTGTTACTTTTTAATCTAAAAAGTTACATTTCTCTAGTAACACAGTAAATCCCTTAAGGAAATGTTTCCTGGGTCATTAACTCTCAACTGTCCAAATTCTGTTTTCCTCATTTGAGTCTAGTCCTGCCTGCCTTTTGGCCTTTTTTCTCCTCATTAATACCTTTACCAAACCAGGGTCTGGGCAAGGCAGAAAATGTGAAGCTTACGTCAATTAATTGGAGTATTACTTACAACTCTGGGAAAATACTTGTTAGGAAAGAAACCAGAGTTGTTGGTTTAAGTGAGATTTCTCAAAATCATCTGTGGTGTTTATTTTTTTATGCTCTTCCTAACATCCTATTTCTGCAGATAAATGAGAGCTGGCTGTAACACTATTGCTAATAAATCTGTTGGAACTAGGGGGAAAAAATAATAATAGTATTTTTTCAAGATATAGATTACAGATCAGACAGCTGTTTTGCCTTGGGATGGTATAAATAAAATGGAAAATCATTGTTATATGAAGTACCCCCCACCCCCAAATAAGACACTCAGTTATTCCCCACACATGACTTCAGCATGATGGATAAAAGGGGTAATTGACATCATGTTTATTGAAAAAGAGTAGCAACTGTCACACTGTGGAAAGGCTATTGAAAGCCGGAGGAAGGCATGTTTTTTATTCGTTTTCTGCTGTGGGTTATTTATAGAGTTCAATTGTCAGGAGCAGAGTGCCTCAATTTCCTTCTTTGATATTCGGAGACTCACTTCTCAGATCAAGAAGATGGCTACAAATTGCTCCATGGCAGATACTTAGGCGTCACCCTTCCCTCCCCTGATGGGGCAATGGCTATTTATTAATTAAGACTTGTGACTGCTTTCTCTTAAAGTCCCAGTGAAAATAAAAGTCTTTGTCAACCCATAATGGGTTGGTTTCATTTGTTTTGTTTTCGTTTGTTTTAACTTTTCGCCCTCTGGTTTGGCAGCCAGGGCCCTGCTCCTAATGGGAAACTTATCGCTATGTTAATGATGCGTCCTGCTGCATCACCAGTTAATATTGCTAGTTAAACAAGAGTTCTGGTGGTGGAAAATGTTCAGTTTTCAAACTGAAAGAGAGTTTCAGTGTCCCATTGCCTTGCTGTACAGTGGCCCTCAGGCACAGTATCCAACAAGTAGGGAAATGAAAATAGAAGGTGACTTTTGCCAGGGATTTAGTCAACCCTTCAGGTAGAACTAGATGCACTTACAAGAAATCATCAAATATATGGATGAAAGTAAAACCCCTAGAGGTCAACCGCTTTCTCCGTAAGTTGTGATATGTGAGGTCAGAGAGAGTTGGGGCATCCCAGAGGCTGTCTGGATATAAAGTGTGACTCTGGTGATGTGCTATCCTATTTGAAGTGCCCCAAGGAGCCCACATCATCGCTGGCTGCTGTTTGGCCCCTCCAGCGTATTGACAGTTTCCCCACATTCTCCCCACGTCCCTCCAGGCCTGACTGTAGCCCAGAGAACACTCTTTCCACCTGTCATGAACCAACACCCCCTTCCTATCCTGTCTCCTTTCTTCTCTGAAACCTCTCCTGACCTCCCCAAGCAAGTTAATTACCCTCTCCTCTGAGCTACCGCAGGACTTCATTATAACTCATACTTCCTCATGGTAATTGCCACATTGCACTGTCATTATTTATTTATATCTCCACCCGCTCCCCACTAAACTGTGAAATCCCTGAGGGTCAGGTCTGGGTCTTAATCACCTTTTTCACATCCTCCAGGCCAGGAGACACAGCAATATTTAAGAATAAGTAAAGTTTAAATACATGTATGTATCAGAAAACTTGTAGAGGGTTCTTGGAGAGCTTGTATAAGAGCAGTTGATGACCTAAATCTGAGGCTAGGTGATTATTTCTACTCAACTCTAAGCATTCTCTTAGAAAGGATTCATTGAGAATCTGAACATCTTTTAAAAAGAACTGAAATGATCCCCAGGAGGTGATAACATAAGCTGTCTTCTATTCCGTAAATCCCGGATGTCAGAAGGTCAGCATGCAGTTGCAGGGTTGCTAGAGGTCACTTTGCATTCAGGTGAATGAGAGCTGTGGGATGTTGTTGGGTTTGCCCCCTTTGGGACCTAAGTAGTTGTTAACTTTTTATGAAACTGTTCAGATTAGAGGGTCAATATGGATTGGGTAGTTGTTATAACCTTAATTAAAATCGCAGAGTAGGTCTACATGCATGCATGTGAATATAAATGGAATAAAAAGAATATAGGCGATATCAAGACATGTTATTAATAAACTATTACATGTATTGGACCTAATTGCTTTTATTCTATTTTTGTCAGAATACTGTATATAAAATTCTGTGTTTATTATAGAGTGTGACTTAACCCCATATGTAATCATTAAGAACTGCCCCACAGTCTATGTGACTCAGGCATCCCTTTTGGGTGTTTGGTATATATATATATACTATTTTTTTTTCATTTTGTCCTTTTGTTATCTTCCAAGTCTCCTCCATTGGGGAGGGGGGAAGACTCATTATGTGAGTAAGAAATGACTATTTTAATCTACTAACATTTTGTTATGTCTTTCAGTTTTATTATGATCTATCCTGACTGTCCCCTCCTAATATAATCCTCTGAATTAAAAAAGAACAAAGAAAAACCTTCCATGCTATAAGTCATTTCAAATCTTATTTTCCTTTAAAAATTTGTAGTCAATGAGAGCTGTTTCCTTATTATTTAAAGGGAAAGATCTAGGTGTCCAGCTGTTGGGAATCAGTGGCCTTTGAAGGCATTCTACAACCTCTTGGGAGAAGACAGACCTTCGATACTGTTTCCTCTGAGGAAGAGGGAATTTCACGGAGGCCAAGAAAATCCCCAAGGTTTCATGGCCTGCAGCCCACAAAGGCTTATTTTTCCCAGATTTGACCCTGAAAGTTTAATCCACATATAAATGTCAGATATGTATTCTTAAACCTCAAGCTGTATTTAATTTAAGCCTAGAAGATAATAATTTTATCTTTTCAGTGTCTGCAGTTGTTAGTGAGAATTTCCTCGAGAAGTGTGTGTTTGTGTGTGTTTGCATATTATCATTAATTTGCTCAAGAACCATATAAACAGTAACATTTTACTTCTCCTTAAACCGTCTCTTATTCAATCAAGAATGCGAATGATAGTGAAAATAATGCTGGTTTGTTAGGTTTCCTCTATGTACCTTTTAAATCGATATTTTGCTTATTTTCTTTTGGACCATAAAGCCCTTTGAGAAGACCTATCGTCTTCCAAGTCTTCCTACAGTCTTTCCAGAGGAGTTGTGTCTTGAACATACTAGTTTCTAAAGTGATTGCATGAGACAAAATTGTGTGTTGTCAAACTGAACCTTGAGAAACACTTCAGGGGAATGGTGTATGGGACCCTACCTATAACCTCCCACTAAACCCGCCCACTGATGTTTCTTTGAGCCCTGCTTGACATGGTTATTGCCTTGGTTGAGTACCAGCTAAAGAAGTTGGCTAGCCATGTTGTTACTTGTACAAGGCCATGTTGTACAAGTAATATATCTCTTTAAACACTGAAATCATGTTCAGCAAAACATAAAACTTACATTATGAAAAGTACTTAGGAACTGACGCTGACTGAGAGAAACATAGTCAGATCATGTCCAGGGGTCCGTGTTCATTAAATGGAATGGCCAATGGCAACACTGTCGCTATTTACATTGTTATTCTGCCCCCAAGCCTGTGGTTTTGTCTATGTTCAAATATTAGCTGTGTCAATTAAATGCAGTGTGATGCAATGTCACTATACTTCAGCCTTGTAGGAACAGCTGTGTCTACATGAATTATCGTACAGGGTAAGGTTTATTTATCATCTTTAACAGAAGACACAGTGGATGCACAGTTGCAAATTGGTCCAAATCTATTTTTCTTTGCATCTATGCATGCTTGTTTTGCAAAGATGTAGATTAAAAATGAAGGGATAATTTTGCTGCCATCCAGTGTGAACTTTTCAACTATATTTTAAAATCTTTCTTTTTTAAGCAACAAAAATTACCATATGAAACACTTGATGAATGCCTTCTGTGACACCCACATACTTTATATTGTTAATAAAATTGGCAGAATGCCATGAGATAATATGGATCACATGCTTATATCTAACTGAAGTGTCCGGTATTTGTGTAAATTACTTAAGGCTCAAAAACATTGCACTGTGTTGCTGAAATATACTAGAATACCATTCAAAATATGAATAACTTAAATGGGTTTGTTATGGCTAATGGCAAAACTGACTTCTAAAACTTGAACACAGTCTGGCAGTCTTTGTATAGTCTCAGCATAAAGCAATTATCTGATGCATTGAAGCTGTGAATAATAACTTGTGTATTGTCGAATTGCGAGTCACACCATCCGTGTCACTTCTCAGGCATTCCTACCTTTGCTAGAACTGGAGCTAGAGAAGTGGGCTGTTCTGATTAGAGAGCCATCTCGGCATTGTCTCCAGTGATGAGGAGCGAAGGTGGAGCAGTGTCCTCTATCAGAGGAGGAGATGGTGTGATCGGGGACGATTCTCAGTCTTGACAGTCAGTCACGTGGAAGGAGGCCGCCCTGCTCCATCAATGAGATGGCTTTCAACCACTCATGGTGTGCGTGGAAATGCTTACCGTTTCAAAAGTGCCAAGGGAAGGGGGCCTTTATGTCTTTATGCACCACCACTATGGCTTGATACCGTGGGTCCAGTCCAGGGTTCAGATTTCCAAGACGAATCTTGAAGCTATGGGAGTCAGCGGGCAGTTCCCCACGCTAGGGAAGAAAACATCAAGACAAGGATCTCAAAGGAAGCAGATGCTGCAAGCAGGAAGCACATTGAGAAAGACCAAAGGTCAGACTCAGGTTGCCATGGCAAATGGAGGAGCCCGGCAAGCCAAGTCACATTGTCAGACTGTCGTATCTAGGTCAAAGTGCCACGGGCAGCTTCCGGATGGCTGGAGAAGGACCACTGTTCCGGATTACAAGCTGAGCTAATGTATCTCTGTGCTTTATAATTTCCTTATTCTTCCTTATGACCCTAACTTACATGTCAGCCTCTCTGCACTGGTTTCTCAATTTCCCTCTGGGATCCTGACTAAGAGGACTTTTTGCTGAACCCTTGGGAACTTATACAAAGGCACACTTTTCAAAGTTACATAGTAGCATACCGCATAGTTGCTCTCTCAGATTCTGCTACTAATTTGTTACATGACATTAAATACTCTCTTAAGCCTAAACATGGTTTCCTCAGTTGTCAAGAAGAGAAATAATGTCAGAGATAATTGACAAAAATCGTCCGGGAAATAAAAGGAGATTCTAGATAGCAAAAAGTTTGTCTTATCTGTTAGTTATTCACCCTTTTTCTAAATTCATTATTCTTGATATAGGAATTTAAAGGCAGCCATAGTACACAAAGGGCTCTTAGAGTAAGTGTTTTAATCAATAAGATAACTTAAATCTGGCGGAAATTAAATATGCACATGAGCAAAGCCATATTGTTATTGGAGGAACTTTTGGGAAAGAGGGACAATATCGTAAATAGTGATGGTGAGTTTAGGAAGAAATTAGGAAGAAATGTTCTCATGGATAGTCAGCTATGGGTCCTAACATTTCACTGGATTACACGGCGTCAGTGTACCCTTGGAAAAAAATTGATATTCTTTATAAGAAATTGGGAGCACAGGGGCAATAGAGAACTCTTAATTTTAAATGAATATTTACTCTGGATAGTTTTTAGAGCTATTTAGGTCTAAAATATCATTTGAAGAATTCTATAGAATTAAGCCCCCTTAAAAGCAATTATTTGTTATTAAGTCTCCTACGTATAGGCACACTATATAAACGTATTTTCATTATGGGATATTAAATCTCTAGGGTATTAGTGTAAGTGCAATTAGGGCTGTAGATGCTGTAAATCTTAAGTGTTCTTAATTATTGCTCCTAAGTGCATTTATAAGTCTCTCAAAATTTTTCTTTGACAGAATCTTTATCACCAACAAAAAATAAATGACAATTTGTCTCTGACTATCTGCCTTCAGCTGACTATATTCTTTTCCAGAAACTTTTTTGGGATTCAAAGAAAAAAATAACAAACTAAGAGCGCACATAGTTAGATTTTATTATGTTACTGAGAGTGCAAATGCCGCAGAATCTTAGGTATTTGAAAGGTCTGTTTCTACTTTGTTTTTGCTTTTTTGAGACAGAGTCTTACTGTGGTGCCCAGGCTACAGTGCCAGGGCATCAGCAGCATCAAACTCCCTGGCTCGAAGAGACTCTCCTGCTTCAGCCTCCTGAGTGGCTGGAACTATGTGTGCCCACCGCAGTGCCCAGCTAATTTGTCTATTGTTAGTGGACATGGGGTTTCACTCTTGCTCAGGCTGGTCTCCGACTCCTGAGCTCCAGCAGTCCTGCCTTGGCCCCCGAGAACATTAGGATCACAGGTGTGAGCCACTGCTCCTGGCCTTCTGCTTTGAAATTAAAAATCTGCCCCTGTTTTCTAAGGTAGAACTACAGTACTGCCAAATTTTAAGTTTAAAAGTAGGATGAGTTTTAGCTCCTTACATGCAAAAAGACAAAAACAAGCAACCTTCTCCCTAGGCAGGATATGGAGGAAGATCGGAAAAGGATAGAATCTTGGCATTCTTAAAGGGTACAAATGTGGTTTTTTGATTTTTTCCTTCTCCATATCTTTAAACCCTTTTTAAGAAGACCTTTTGCAGTTCTACCCTTTTGTAAATTTAAAAAGTTTAACACCATGCCTAACCAATTAAAAAAATTAAAGGGAACCTCAAAATAACATTTTAAAGTAACTTCATAAAAAAAATTAAAGAATCTTATCAAACACTAAACTCAAAAACATTCTATCCTACTGATTATTATTGACATGCATACTTCTCATTTAAAGAGTTTTATTCAGTGAGTTCATAAGGAGTATCATACCCAAACAGGAATACTCCTGTTAAGGTTCCATTCTATAGAGGCTTTTTCTTAACTGCATCATCAGTGTGGACACCAGATTGAGCACAAGGCTGGACCCTCCAAATGCCCACTGCTGACCAAAGGCAAACACTTCTCATGCAGAAGAAAGAGCAATGTGGCTGGAGGCTCTCTAACAACACAAAACTAAAAGAGCTATTTGGAATTAACTTTATATAGCTGAGGCCTATTGAGGATGTGTGTATTTACATAACATCCACTTCTGTGTAGTCACCACGTAATCACAAATAACTCCCGAGCCTGACCGTGGGGTGGGGGTTGGTGACAGTGACCAGCTCCTTCTCATTCAGTTCGTGGTGCACTTTCCCAGCCCCAGCACTGGCGGCCTCTCCGTCCTGGTCCTGATCCAGAGTTGCTTTGTCTTTCATGTGGAATCTTTGTCATATGTGGACTCTCTTTTGCACCCCATTCAGTGTTATAACAGCTCCCCACATAAGCCTACTAGAGATATAATATTAATTGCCAGAAATCTCAGTCTGCAGTTGTTCTAACATGAAACAATCTAATCTAACAACCTTCTCTAATGAATACAGACTTCAATGCGTGTATTCCTTTTACTTTAGTTACTTCTATTTCTATTATTTATTGCAAAGCTCTGTGCAAATAAAAGATCTCAAAAGGTATGGCTATAAATGTGCTCTGCTAAATTCCTTCTGCCTTGAAATGCCTGTGAACTGCAGCTACAAAATGCCTACTGCATTTTAACGCCTTTCCTGCAAGGCAACACGGGGTGGTAGAAACAATACTGGTTTGGAGTCATGCAGATCCTGGTCCAGCATTCACCGTTTCTGTCACTTAATGTCTCTGAGCCTCAGTGTACTCATCTGTAAGATGTCAATAGAACATCGTCCTTATAGGTTTGGTTGAGGACTAAATGACACAAAGTATGTAAGCACAAATACTGTCTCTGAGACATCACATCAGGTCAATGAATGTTAGTTTATTTTCTTCAGCCTGCAGCAGTAATGGGAGGAGACTAACACACATGCTAAAGAACTCTCATAAAGTCCTACAGTTGAGGCAATTATAAACTGGGTAGACTAAGGCTAGATCGCAAGGCCGCAGATTGTGCCTTGGTGTGCTATTCATTACATATGAGAATTTATTACTCTAGTGCCTAAGTAGAAAGTGCCGTGGTTTCTGAAATCCATTACAATTGTGAGCTCTGTGCAGCTCTACAGTCTTCTAAGAAGGGCCTGTTTAACTATACATCTGCCTTTAAACGTATAGGCAGGGTCATGTATAAAAAAACCATTACAATATAAATCTGTTTTGTACTGCTTGAGTTAATTTAACATAACATCTTAGCACTTTGAAAGTGTAAGACTGGCATCGATTACCTACATACGGGTACAGCTGTAAAATGAACTTTTTGTAAGAATGGGCAGGGCAACCAATAATGCAAAATGATTTTCTAACTAGCAACGTGAGCTGGGGTTACTGATACTTTGGTTTGATATGGCTGCGATAGTATTTGAGTTACACCATAATCTCATGTCACATCTGAAGCTATGAAGCCAAAGATCTTTACCGCTAAGTTCCATAAAATCAGGGAAATAGAAGAGATGGCACACAAATAGAGAAGGAAGAAGGAAGTAGGTCCCAAAGTTTAGCCTTAACATCCACTCTGATTCAGTATATTGCTAGAAGAACTACCTTGGAAGGTAGTAAGCTATAGTGGAAAGAATAGTCTTTGAAGTCAGCGAACCTTGTTAATCATCTATTTGCTATGAACCTCGTATGCTTCATCTTTATTGGGCAGGATAATAAAACCTACCCTTCAATATTCTTTTGTGGTTTTGAGATATTTACAACATCTGTGACACAGGACTTGTAAATAAGCTCAACCCAAGTGCCACCACCTATAGATCTATAGTGGCTGATGTGGTTTGAGAAGATTTCTGAGACTATGTCTGGGATCATTGGGGGAAAAGCTGTAATTGATTAGTGGTGTCTGTTCTGGGCTGAAAGTAGAGTAAGTCAAAGTATGTATCAATGTATTTACTAGATAAATGTTCTATAAATTACAACTATTATGACGACCACTATTATTACAAAGGTATCAGTATGTCCCTCTTCAAATTGCTCAATCTCTACATCATCAGCACAAAATGAAATCAATTAATTGGTTTCATTACAATAGTTGTATGTATAATTTTTATTAATTTGGGGGTAAACGTAGGTGTTTTATCTACTGAAAAGAGCTAAAAATCAAAAATCAGAATTTGCTATTCCTTAGTATATAAAACACTTACTTGAAAAAAAATCTGATACAGTTACAAATGGTAGAATGAGTGCTGAAGAGGGAAAAAGAGAAAAGATATTGAGATGCAATCTTAGAAAGGTTTGCACGTTACTCCATATTTCTTTAAAATATTCACACAAGGGAGAAGATACAGCATGTTTTGCCCTTAGATGGTCCATGACTTTCTGGAGTTTTTCCCTATTTTCCTCTGGGCCAGATTTCTTTTCTGGGTAAGTAGTCATGTTCCTGTAAGCCACAAGGGGTTTTCTGAATCCTGAAAAGCTGATTTTGTATTCCTGCCCCATTCCTTTATTTAAACGGCAATCTGAGCAAATCCATATTTTTAAATTTATGTATTTATAGACATATGGAAGAATAGTTTACAGTCTGAATATGATTTCTTTTCCACCACAAATGAAAGAACTTTTTTTTTACATTTCTTATCTTTTTTTTTTTTTTTATTACTGATGACTTCATTCTACTTGAATTCAATGCTTCAGTTTCTTTGGGGTAAACTAATAGATTATGTATGCGATGTTTGCACCATGTTGATTGAACTCATCTGGCGAGTGTGAACGCAGCTCATGAATCTCTGAATCGGCAGAAGCCATGGTCATCTCACATTACTCAAGAGTGAACTGTTTCCAAACAGACTGCACTGTTCCCCTGCCTGCCCACGGTTCAGAAAAGCTCATCTAGACTTTTAACTTTTTCTTATTGTTATCTTTTTAAAGCACTCAAAGAAAATGTTTACTTAAAAATATATATCTATCATACAGAGTAGAATAGTAGACATAGGAAACTCAAAAAGGAGGAGGCAGGGAAAGGAGTGAAAAATCATTTACTTGGTACACAGTACACTATTCAGGTGATGGGTACATGAGAAGCCCAGACTTCACCACTATAAGTACAATATATCCATGTGGCACAACTCCACTTTTACCCCCTAAATTCATTGAGATAAAAAACTAATTAAATATCACAAAGAAAGAGAATTAGAATTATTTTGAGAGTTTTAAAATACATACTGAAGAAAAATTAAAATATGTGAACCCTAAGTGCTTTTCTGAATGAGAAGCGTCAGCTGCCAAAGGTCTGGTGAGGATTCCGGAAGCCTAGAAGCCTGTGCGAACTGCCCTCAGCACACTCACACGGGCGGAGGCATGGGCTTGTGGCCCTGCTTTCGATTAACTTGCCTTCTAGTTTGGGAAGAATGCTTTTCCTCCTGAAGTGTTCACTCACCATCTTCCTTTTATAGTTTACAAGCATAATTTTTAACTATCTTAACAAAATAGATGCCCTCTTTCTATTGCTTTTAGGTACCTTATTTTATCAGATATCTCATTTAAACTAAATCTCAACTATAATATTTGGGGATCTTTATGACATACGAGGCTCTTCACACTAAGGCTCTGCTTACCTCTCAAGCCTCACCTGTCCCTCGTTTCCTAGCCGGTCCTATGTACCCAGCATGCTACAGAAGTGATTCTTCCATAGCCGCGAAACACGAATGTCGGTGTGATTAGTAAGCTGTTACCAGCTGGGTTAAAGGGCCAAAATTTGCAAGTGCTGTACTTTGGTCAGTTATTAGAGTAAATTCAAAATGTCCCTAAAGTCACCAGCACTTACTTTATTCTAATTTGGTCTCTAGCCTGTGTCCCCTGGCCATATGTGGGAGAAGACCACTGCTGGCCGAAACTGACTTCCTTGCATGTCCCTAAAGGAAGCTGCTTTCTCACTGTTGTGTTTGCCCTGCCCTTCCCCTACCCAGAATATCCTCATCTCCCCTGCATAGCTGTGGAGCACCGATGCGCTCTTCAGGGCTCAGCTACAGCATCACCTCCTTCCCTCCTCCATGGGCCTTCCGTGATCCTCCATGGCCCTGCTCTCACCCTGTGCTCCCAGGACCCCTGTGCAAGTCCCCACCCCCATCACAGTGGGTTGTCACTCAGGGGTGGGCAGCCTGAGGCCTCCAGGCCAGACATAGTCCTCTAGATCCCCATGCGCAGCCCCTGACTGAGTCCAAACGTCACAGAACAACTTCCTTTCTTATGAGGATTTGTTCTGTAAAAGTGGGATCCAGACAAAAGGCCACACTCAGGCATCCAGAAGGCCACAAGTGGCCCCAAGGCTGCAGGTAAAGCCTATGAGCTGTTCATTTTTACATTCCTAGATCTTAACATAAGGTCTGGCACAATGGGGCACGCAGTCATGCCTCAGACGAAACGGAGAAGTTGAAGACTGTTCAGATCTGCCCATCATTCTCCTCTTGCTTCCTGGCCCTGAATTACATTGCTTGATATCAGTTCTGTTCAAATGATCTCAATAAACTAACCTAAGCTTAAAGGGAGGTGCTAGCTGAAGAGTTTGGGGTTGGGTGGGTCAGTTCCTGGAAAAGCTGTAATTCCTGGTAGCAGCAGTGGAAGAAGAGAGAGGAGACAAGGACGCTCTGTTGTCTCCTGGCCTCCCCTATCCTTCTGTAACTTTTTGGCATGGTTTTCCCCTTCTTTTCTTTGCCTGTGTCCTGGATGTACCCATACGTTTACAGGAATCCTCCCAGCTCCTCCCCTCCCCAAATTCATGAGTCTCATTGAAATGAACACCAGAATACGCCAACCCTGTCTCACTCACATCCAATCTTTGGGTCAAACAACTGGAACTTTGTCCCAAATGGGCAACACTTATTTGAGAAACTGAAATACCCACATTAAAATTTAACAAAACTCTGCATGTCTGAGTATAAGAAAAAGGTGATGGGTCTTTTACTTGCCCTAAAAGGTCAGGACTTGATCTTACCTTCTCATTCCAAAGACATTTATTAATCTCAAGTCAGATATTTCGACCCTTGGGGTTAACGGTAGGCACAGAAAGATCATTTCTGTGTTCATTTTTATTACTGATTTCACAATTTTCCTAGGATATTGGAATTACATTATTGAATCTTTCAAATTTGAATGTCAGGCTCTTTACTAAGAAGATCCAAGAGTGACTTTGAGGATGCAGCACCCGTGTGACCAGGTCTGTTTGATTCTGTCCCGTAGTGTCCGTCCCCCGAGTGGGAGCACCGACCGCATCCAGAAGTTGAGGACGGAATATTATCAGGCTCGGAGGGAAGGCTTTGCTTCGTATGAGGACGATGAGGGGAGAGCGAGGCAGTCTGATTATGACTTTCTCTGGGTAAGCCTGTGCCTCATTCCAGCCGTGTGAGTTCATCTGTATTAAGATAGTTTAGAGCAGAAGAACATGGTCAAGAATGTTCTGTGCAGAGCAGATTCTATTTAGGCTTCTTATATGTAGCTATGAACGTTATTCAAACCACAGCTGTCTTCTCCCACAGAAACCATTTACATAAATCAAACCACGCTCACGCACAGGACTCCTTTCTAATTGCTCTCATGCTTACCTCCTGTCTGGGGGCAGCAGAAGTTAGCTACTTTAAAGAGGACAAAGAATCGTTGTCGCCATCCACTGAACCTCCATCCTTATCTCAGACATCTGGGACAGCATCAATAGACTTTGCCACCTAAGTCATGTCTCCTTTGGAAAATGATTATTAGAAGTAAACTTTCAGAAGAGTTATTGTCAGAGATATCAGTTGTTTGTTTATTGGATCTGAGCACTTCACATTCTGCTGATCTTACCAGTAGAGCAGGATGGCTTTGTTTTCAGATAAGGGCAGTTTTTGTATTAAAGGATTCTTTCTGCCAAATCTGTCACCATTCAGGAAACAGAAAAGAATATTGTGACTACTGAAGAGATACTCTCTGGGTATTTTGGGGGTCGAATGATTCATTCTCTTGTTTTTTCCAAGAAGGCAAGTCTACGCCTACAAAACACTCTTAACTCTTGAGCATCCACAGAAATGCCCCAGAGGAGGCATTTAAAGGAGGCGCTTAGAGGTGGAGTGTTTGTGTCTGATATGGTGAACAGTGTCTGGCACAGAGCAGGTGCTCAGTAAACACTAGCTCTCATCACTAATGCCATTACAGGAGCCGAGCCCAGCATACTACTCTCGCGTCTTTGCTGTAATTTAGTTCTCCTCACCCTCTTTGATGGTGATTACTGCCTTCTACTACAGTTTTAGTGCTGTTCTCAGAATCAGGTAGGGAAATCTATTATCCCTGCTGCCCACTGTAGACACCAGTTCCTCTGAAAGGCAAATCTATTAAAGAGAAGTTTGCTCTTCTGCATCTCACACTCATGGTTATGCTTCCGAAGTCAGGCAGGGGAGGGTAGAGTTCAGCCACTGAGCCCATTCCCTCTAGAGTTCCCATCTGTGCTGAGGTGTGTGTCGTGAGTGCCGCATACACTGGGACTTGAAATCAGTTTCAGAACCCACCACTATTGGGCGGAGCAACTGAACCGCCTCAGCCTAGGATAACCCTGCTGTGCAATGAAGTTTAAAAACATCACTCAGGACTATACAGTGAGGACTGGCAATCTCAAACCAAGTGGCTTCAGACGATGGATCAGAACAAACAGCTGCGTATTGGTTCTATTACGGATGTTAGGATTAAACAGAATGACACTTACAGTGATGGGGAAGCTTGTCTCTTAGACTCTTAGTAGCAGAGGAGGAAGATTGCCACCAAATAACAGATTAGATAAAAATTCATTCCGTTTCAAACTTGATCGAGATCGACTGACTGCCTTGGAACAGAGAAGTAAGCAACCTATTAGGTAAGGCTCGGCTCCCTCAATAAACCAGCAAGCAATCAAATAAAGGAAAGCTATTTCCATTGTAACCAAAACAGAGCACCATGTTTAATGCGTTGAAAAGTGTTCTGTCTCCAAAGCACTATGAATTCCTATGAGCAAAATAAGACGAGTAATTTTAGCTTAAGTAATCCTGGTTATTTTGATCTTATTTTATATGACTTTCTTACAACAAACTGAAAGGTTGAAAATGCTTAACCTTCATGAGACTAAAGTTTCCTCTGACCCTCAGCAGACCTGAGGTAGGTAACCATACCCTAGGGCGCTCCCTTTTTTAATGATTCTATTTTTATGCCAAGTAAACGTGTAACCAGACTATCTAGTGAGTAAAGAAGTATCTCTATTTTAATTTGTGTTTCCCATGCTCCGGTGTGTTGAGCTTTGCCAAGAGTGACTGATTTTATGTTTCCCAGACAATTGGGGCCTGAGGCTTCCCAAAGGGATGCTTGGGAAATGCACTGTCATAAAAGACGAGTGTTCTTTGTGATTGCCTGGGATACTCCAAACCAGGGATTAGAGTCTCAGCGTCCTTTCCTCTCCTCTCCCCAAGCCAAGGAAAAACACTAGTGTCTTTTGTTCAGCATAGGCCTGAGAAATAACACCGCTGGCTTGCTACTTTGGGTGAGATCTAGGAAAGCAAGTTTAGAAAGTTAACATTTTATTCCTGTCAGGCAGCCAGACGCAACAGGGCTGCTTTTAGGAGATTGTGGTTCCTAGGTAGGCAGCTCGTCAGCATCACCGGGGGGCACCTGTTAAATCAGATTGACAGTTCTACGTAGGGTAGTGGTGGACCCAGGAGAGGCCCCCAGGGGCTTCTGCGGAGGCTGATCCAGCATTCTAACCCGCAATTCTAAAACTAGGGCGTTGACTCTGACCACTTCAGTGACCACCAAAGCAGTCGAACTTCTCTAACAAACCCATTGCCTGCATCACCATCCTCAGAAACACGTTCGCGAATGTAGAACTCTCCAAGGCCAAGACCTCAGATTGAGTCATCCTATACTCATGAACTTCTGAACTGTCCAGAAGGATAATTAGGAAGATAAGTCACCTAACAATTACTTTTAAACTAGTTTAAAAATAGGTCAGAAAGAATGAAAGCATCCTCACAAAGTATTCAAAGCCAAAATAATGAAAGTAATCACTTGAAAGATTATTAGAGTCTCTGAATAATTAAAATTGTTTGTTTTCAACAAGACTGATTTTTTTTCCTTTGGCCTGTCCCAGGTTTTCTAGATCTTTCCCTGCCATTTGGTGGTTAGCTCTCTACCAGCATCACACCTGCCCAGTGGCCCAGAGCCTACGACTTCTCACACTGCTCCCCTACTTCGCACTTGCTTTCTCTTCTCCTCTCTTTCTCTCCCCTCCCCTCCCTTTCTCCTCTTCCCACCCCTCCTCCACTCTGCTGTACCCTCTTTTTCCCTTCTATCTTTTCTTCATAGCCTGTCAATTTTAACAAGGATTTGCTCAATCTTAGTGTAGACCAGGTGCTGGTGACAAGGACATGACATTGTTTCTGCCTTAGAGGACTCATGATCTAGCCAGGAGTACAGGTATCTAAGCCCAAACAAAGCAGAACAATAATATGTGTGATACATGCTGTAGTATTAGAGGTCTTAGCTTCTCTAGGAACTCAGAGTGACCAATTCTGCTGGAGGCAGGGTGTGCCAGTAGTTGGAGACAGGGTGATGGGAAAGCTATAGAGAGAATTTGGGAATTGCCTGAGAGAACATATTTGTTTCTCTCTTCTCTCAAACTTTGTGGATTTTGTTTGCTTTTCCAGAGGAGTTCCTAACTTACTCACTTCATTTGTTTTAAAATAAATAACTACACACAGATTGTAAGATTTGTAAATATGGACCTGAGACCATAAAAATCTTTTCAGCTGGTCTGAAAAGCAGCAAAGAACATGTTAGAAGAATTTCAATGGCTGAGAGGGAAATGTTCTAGGAGTTTTTAAAGGGACAATTAAGTAAGCAAGATATGCTAGCTGTGAAGAGTTCGTATTTGCCAAAAGAAAACCTAATACCTGTTATCTGCTGGCATTTTATTTTTTGTGAAACTTGTTAAGACTGTCACAGTCATCTGGCAAAGGGCTGCTTTTTTTATTAGCAGATAAAGATTATCTACTTATTTAACAGCAGCATTACTCATAAGTAATTTCAGAAGTAGGATGGCTCTAAAGTCTTTTTTAAAATATTAGCACCTTTCTTGTTATTTTCAAGAGCTGTATAGCATGTGTCACTGTCCCACCTCCTTTTTTAAAGATCTTTGGCTAAATAAGAAGATGTTTATCTATGAAAGGTTTGTAGACACATGGAGGGGAAGGGAGGACCAGTTTGTTTATACATGGAAAAAAAGTGGGAGTTAAAACATCTTAAACTAGCACAGAATGCTAGTTTCCACTGCCATAAAAAACACGGGACTACATCTTCCTGGCAAATGGGATTGGCTCAGGTAGAGCTTGTTGGGTGAATAAATGTAAACATTCTGAAAGATTTTTTCCCCCCATCATGAAGATGCTGTAGGAGCCAACTTAAAGAAATGTGTTTGGCAGCTGATCTGGACAATGAATGACAAATGAATTCTGCACACGGAGCAAAGGGAAAGCGTGATGCTGAGCTCATGCTGACCATCCTGGGGAAGGGTTTAAGGTGGAATGTGCATCACCAAGCAAGGATAGAAACTATCAGAAGGTTCTTCCTGAACACAGGGAAGGTAGAGCTTGAGCTTAGAATGCTGTCACTGGGCCAATACCAGAATTGAGACTCATGTGTATTTTCCTTGACTGCTTCTTAAAGACATCTGATAGAAACTGGGGAAGCTGAGGAGCAATTCTAGATTCGTTGCGACTCTTATACTAGAAAGAATAGAAGCCTAATTCAAGCCAGCCATTAGGAGTCTCTTTCTTTATCTCTCAGCCTTGCTACTCTCTCCATTGACGCCATTTTTGAAGGGCTCCCACATGGCAGAAAGACAGCTATCTGCAGCTCCAACACAACTCTGCAGAAAGAGACAGTCTCATTGCTAGTAGATCCAGGAAAAATCCTAGAACTAAGATTTAGTACACTGCTCAATGGCTTGATCAGCTCATCCTGGGTGACATGTCCACTCTTGAACCAGTCTTCATGTCCAAAAAGATGTTGTACTCTTCCTGGCTGGAACCAGGTCCCAGGGCCACCCTGATAGCAAAAAGTGAGTCAAGACTACCAAAACTCCATAAATACAGTTCAGGTGAGAAGGTAATCCCCAGAGAAAAATCAAGATGCTCTTAACAGCGAAAGGGAAGGGTGGCGCCTGTGGCTAAGTTGGTAGGGCGCTGGCCCATATACCATATACCAAGGGTGGCAGGTTCAAACTTGGCCCCTGCCAAACTGCAACAAAAAAAATAACCAGGCATTGTGGTGGGTGCCTATGGTCCCAGCTGCTCAGGAGGCTGAGGCAAGAGAATCGCCTAAGCCCAGGAGTTGGAGGTTGCTGTGAGCTGTGTGATGCCACAGCACTCTATCAAGGGCAATAATGTGAGACTCTGTCTCTACAAAAAAAAAAAAAACAGCAAAAGGGGAAATGGATGTAGGCACAATTAGGAGTTGTCTACCACAACTCTGAATTCTAATAGTGATGTAAGCTTCCTCCATCTTCTTAGATTTTCAAAAAAAGAAAATACTTTTCCATATACATGTATGTCTCCTTATCATTTGGAAAATAGATCTATTATCAATCTTAATTTCTTATCATTGTTTGCTATATAAAAAGAGACAGAAAATTTATTTTTATCTGTTGGTTCAGCGTCACTGAACTATCCCAGGAGTGCTAACAATATCAGTGCATCATTGGTGAGAAATTACCAGACTCATGGATTTTTGTATGTACATAGGCAACGGAGAATTTTAGTTCAGCTCGGGTCTAAAGGAATTCTTCCTTTAAGTAGAATTTCTCTGTCTCTCTCCTCATGGATTACTTGGGACAAATACATAGTCTGTTCTTAAAAGCTTTAAAAGGTCAGCCATTAAATGGGAGTATCCAGAGGCTGCAGGAGTTTGGCTGCTGCCCTGCGGCAATCAGCCCCTTCTCAGTTAGGAGCCCTCTTGTACCCCATGAATGGTTCCCACTCAGTGGTTGACCTCACCAACACATCAGTGCTTCCCCTGATTGCCTGAAAACTGAACTGAGGAGCAGTACCAAGGCAGAGAGAAAGCGGTGCATGAGTTAGGTGGGTTTTTGAAAGGCCTGAGGTTTGGCTGAACTTGACATTGGTGAACTATTGAATGCCACTTGAATAACTGGGATTTTTTCACCTACATTTTAGAAAGTAGAGAAAAATTAAGGAAGCAAAAGGACAAAAAGACTTTGAGGGGGGCGGGTTTGATGGCTCTAGCCATTTTCATGTTTCAGTGTAGGTTTTATAAGAACTTGTTGATATATAAGCTAGATGGGAGAAAATCTAGACTATAAAACATGGGAGTGAATTTATAGTCTGTAAACATAGTGTGAATCATTTTGAAAGGACACATGTTTACACGCAATCCCCAGTACAGAAGTAAACTATGTTCCAGAAGAAGACCGTTTAGAAGTTGGCAATTTGGAACAAGGAATGGTGTTTCCCATAGGAAAAAACATATATATTATTGGTTATTAGGGGCCCAAGCCACTGTGTAAAATCTTACTAAAATCCAATAACCTGGCACTGATGACAGAACAATAACCCGGAGCAGGAACCAGGAGCCGTGTGAGCCAGGGGAGAAGGAGATGCTCTTTTCCCCTCTTCCTTAGACACATTTTCTAGATATCCTCTAGGCTCTTCCCACCTGTGGTTCCCCGACCCTGAGTTGCCCCTCCCTTCCCATCATGTTACCCTACTTAAGCTCACCCTTTCCCCCAAAGTGTTCAGGAGTCCAAAGCCACCTCTCTGCCCCAGCCCCACCCAGACAAAATTACCATTCTCTCAGTACAGATCATCACAGCAGTACTTTGGAGGGAGTGCAGGGGAGGAGAGGGGGAGGAGGGAGGCTAATGGAATCTACTCCTGGAACCAGACTGCGGCCCATTCCTAATGCCTTGTTGCGACCACAGCAGCTTATGACTCCTCCAGCAAGTCTCTTCCAATGTACAGAGCCCAGGCTTCCCCAGGTCTCCCTGTCAGTGGGCAATGACCAGATCCTGGGAGTAGCACTGATGTCTCCAACAAACTGGTCCTCACTTCCTCCAAAGGAAGCCACTTGTTCCTGATCCCACCCTCTGCGGCCCATGGGGCCAGTTGCTGCAACCTACATGGACATTGTTCCTCAGCCCTGCCTGGGAATTGGCCCAAAGACAGCTACTCTGAACTACTCCTGTCCTCTCATCCTGTCTTTCAAAACACATAGACATCCTGAGTTTTAGAACTCATGAATTAGCAGGTATCGGAAGGATTTCAGCTTCTCATGTGAGACCAGGGACTCTAGTTAGACTGCCTGAGTTCACAACAAGCTGTCCTACTTATTAAATACGGAAATTTGGGCAATTTAATTACCTCTCTGTTTCTCTTGGAAGTGAGATAATAGTACTATTTCGTAAAAGCTTTGTTCCACGTGCATGATTACTTAAGCCACATAACATGGTATCTAAAGCACATAGGAAGTGTCAATGCATGTGAGCAGTTGTTACGCTTGAGCAGTTGTTACGCTGTACTCGTACGGAGGCATGCAGACTAATACATTCCATTGGCTGGACAATCTTTCTATCTTAGTCAGTACTGGAGATCCTTAACCACTTTGGTTATTCCAAAGGCAGGCCTTCCAGTCCTGCTCACTCTGGTTACCTCTGAGAAGTCCATGATCACTTCAAGTGGTGACTGTCAGGCTTACTTGTCAGGGACTTTTGGCAAATTCCATCAGTGCAAAGGTCAATATCTATTTCCCTCTCTCCCACACACATACTTTTCCTTTAAGTGTATTCCTTTCATCCTTGACCCTGGGGCACACCTAATCTCTCTAATGAGCTTATGCTAAAATCAAAGACCAGAAGAAAGTTGACTTCAAGCAGCTCTGCTTCCAGCTCTGCAAAAACCCTGAAGCAAAGAAATACCAGGATCCAGTTAAGGGCTTAAATTAAGAAGGAGGGTAGAATACAAAAAGAATGCATACAAATTATTTACTCTGCAAATTATACTAAACTAGATTATTCATAACAATGGCGTTATGTATTCAGTGCTGACTCCACCTTATTTAAACTGTTTCATACAATGACACTGGGAGGTAGGGTATCTTTAATCCTGTTTTACAGAAGAGAAAACTAAGGTCCTAAGACCTTGCCCTATGGCCATACCATCATTAGCAAAGCTGATTTTCAAATCTGCACTAACTCCCAATGGAAAGAGAAAGAAAGAGAGCTCCTGTGGCCAGTGTTGAGGTACTTTTTTATATAAGATACGTGAAAGAAAGGGAATGTGTGAGTATTCGCTTGTAAGCATTCTGAAAACGTTTTTTCTGATGAACTACTCTTTAATTATCACCCTTAATTTGTTTTTGAAACCAACAATATTGTAACAGAACTAAAGTTTGGTGGTGTTTTATTATTTTCTTTATAAGTCTAAATGAAATCATTCTTTTTATGCTATAATCAAATAAGGTACCCATCTCTGGCTCAAACCCAAACCTAAATAGCAAAACAGCAGAAAAAGAAAGTTCAGAACCACATTATTTTTCCATAGTATGTCAAAAAACCCTCTTCTATCCTTACATTAGAGTGAAAAAAAGAACTCTTCTTGCTTCTAATGAGCAATTAATTCCAGTGCAGGATGTTGAGTTTAGAATAGGTTAAGTTCCCCCAAACCACAACCGTTTGTGTTGGATCACAGTTAAAACCCAGAATTCCAACTTCTACAATAATAACATTCTTTTCTTCTACTGCAATGGGAGAAATGACCATTTTGTGTAATATAAGAGAAACCACAGCAGAAACTCCTATGAATTCCAGATTTCTTAAACTGTTCTAAAAGCTGTTTAAAATCAGTTGGATACATTTTATTTTAGTAGAGCTTACACGTCCTAAAATAAACTCTGGGTACTAAATCAAAAAATGAAGATGTTCACAGTGTAAGATAAGAAAATCCATCTAACTGGTATTTACAGCACGCATATCACTGAAACTTGACAACAATTAGAACTCCCCCCTACGCCGTGCTCCCACTCAGATCCCGTGGCCCCTGCTGTCTCCTCACACAGCTTCCTGGTAACTAACCAATCAGATCACGGCAGTGGCCATCTTGTTCCTTCAGCTTAAGGAAAGTTTTGACCCAGAGTCATTCTGACATTTCACATCATTTGGTTCTTATTATGTAGTAACTAGCCTGGTGTTGTGCTGGGAGAAAGAAATTTCACAGAAAGCTCTCCTCTGAATCTACAGGAAGCACACTTAAATCAAAGAAATCCCTTGAATGAGAATAATCCCTGCATCAGTATTGGAATGGCTGCTCTTCACAAAAAGAATGACCACTTTTGGGTTTTTTGTTTGTTTGTTTTTGTTTCGAGACAGAGTCTCACTTTGGCACCCTCGGTAGAGTACTGTGACATCAGAGCTCACAACAACCTCAAACTCTTGGGTTCAAATGACCACTTTTGAATACAGTTATAATGACACCTCACATACTAAAGCCTGTGCCTTTGCTGTCCTCCAGTGAATCTCATTAATTCCTCTGTGTTTCCTTCCTTCCTTCTAAGTCACAATGCTAGTTTTCAGAGTGCTTATGAGAAAGTGCAAAAATTGATACTTCTGAATTTCAGTTAGGCTGACAGGAAAACTTTGCCATTTACTCAAGTAAATGATCTAAGAAGAAAGGATATAATGTTGTTGTTATAAACGATTGGGAAATAGTTTCTTTTCTACTTTCAAGATGAGACTTCTGTGAAGCAACGGCATACTTGGGTTTTATGTCCATGAAGCTTTCTTCAGATGATTTAGTTCCTTCTATGTCAATCTCTCGCTGGGCCATTTCCGAGACATAACTCCATTCACTAGGCAGCAAAGCCAGAGCGGCCGCTGACAGTCTCTGCAGTTCTTCATCCCTTTGTTGGTTTATTCATTCAGTGCACACTCAGTGATGTATGACTGCATAGGAAAGTGTGCATCAAGCCTTGCTTCACCAACACTTAGCTACAAGAGCAGAAAACATGAGTGGGGGTGCGTGTGTGTGTGTGTGTGTAAACACATCAGTGTGTTGCATCTTCTCCTTCAGAGAAACAGTAGGAAATGCTGTGCAAGAAAAACATTCCCCATCACGATCTGATGTCTTTTCTTTTATGAACCTTCTGGTTTCCTCTGTAATAACAGATACCCCCAAACCATGTGCAGACACCTTCATTTTTCAGTTTTGTTTTCACATCATCACTAATTGCCAGAGTCACAGATTGTTTCTGAATTGCAAATCTATTTTAATTGTTATATTTATCAGCCACTTATTTTTCCTTCATTTATCATATGAATCAGGTTTCCTGTTTTCTGCACAATTCCCTTTACAGTAATTTCCCAGATGTAAGTTGTCGGGCAGTACTTCAAGCAGCAGTGTGCTGTATGTGCATGTGGTTACAAGGGAATCCAAGACTCGCGTTGCAGAGGAGGAAATCGTGGTCTCATGATCAACGTGAATGATGTCAGGAAGGAATATTTTAAAATAGTACTTAAACTGGCAATTGGAAAAAAGTGCTATGACATTTAGGAGTTTGTGGTTTGTATGTGACTATATGAAAGAGGTAACTTTCTTCTTTCTACATATGAATGGCTTATATATATAAAATTAAGAAAACTCTTCCCTGAATACATGATCAGGGGGAGAAAAGACAACAAGCAAATAGGAAAGAACTGACATTTGTTTCAAGCATTTGGTATTTCCCTTTAATTGATTTATGAATTTATGAAAAATGTGAGTACCTTCCCATTTAACTCCCAAGACCTTCCTAGCTTTCTTGGAGATTTTCTCTGTAAAGAAAGAAGAAAGCCTGTTAATATTCCCTATCAATTAAGGAAAAGCATAAGCTCATGTCCATTTGTGTTATGTCACTTTGGCCCCACGATTGGAGAACAAAATTTCTAAGTGGGTGGTTGCTCAGTTGTACGTTCAATTTATTAATTAATTTGCTAGACCTTTATTTGGAGGCAATTTTATACAAGACATTGACTTGACTCTGAAGACTCAAAAGTGAATAAGGAGGTCATGTCTAGTGGGCAAGGCAGACAGGAAACACAATTTCAAATATAATGAGATATTTAGGAGTATAGTTATACAGGAAGAAATTGATAAGCGAATGCATAGGAAAGGGAGACTGAGAATTAACGAGATAGATGTGCTTTTATCCCTGTGAAGTTTTCCCCTGTGTGTTCTGCCTTTCCTTTTGTCTGCATTTAGGGCTGTCTGCCTCCAAGTAAGCTACTGTGTCTAAAACAATTGCCCTCTGTAATTTTGAAACAAGCATAAAGTGGCTTTTATCATATGTTCCATTGACGATACTTGTCTTCAGGCCCGACCTCTCAGTTTGAGGAGTTCAGCGTTCGTGTGTCACATCTGTCCCGATTACTGACCAAGATCAGCCCTTGATGGGAGTTTTTCAAACTGTGTTTCCCGACTTGCTAGATGAGGATAACATCAGATGGTCACCATTGTCCTTTCTAAGTAATCTTAAATAGATTATGTCAGAAGGCAAGCCAGACAATAAATATGGGGAATTGGATGGAGAAATTTTTGTTTCCTATTCAATGAGTGTACACGCGCACGTGCGTGCACACACACACACACACATATGTGCTGGGGCATGATGTAAACTGTGAGTCTTCCTGGGTTTTGATTTTTAAAGGCTGAGAAACTCTGATTTAGGTTTTAAATTCTATATCTGGTTGTTCACAGTTTCTTTTAAAAGAACACACGTGGTACTTGTTTCACACTAGAGACATTAAACATTTTTTGAATAGGTGTTACTGAATAAATCCGACCCAAAACACACAATGAGTGGCATAGAGTTTGCTTTTCTTGTTTATATCTACTTATCGATATGGATAGATAGATATAGATAGATAGAGACTGATTTTAGTCTAACAGCCAATGCTTTATGGAGCTTTTAAATAAACATATTGAAAGAGTTTACAGTTATACAGCCAGGAATATTTCATAGACCATGTGGGTATACTTGGCACACTCCAGACTTTCTTATTTTCCCAAGAATTGCTATTTTTTCTTTTCTTTTATATTTAAATTTTTTTATCATAAAGGTAATACACGCTCACTCTAGAAAATTTAGGTAATTGGGAATAGTGATAAAATGAAAATGTGAATTATGAACACACACAAAATAAATAGTTTATATTTTGTATTATTTTCTTTTGTAGAGACACATGCACATCACACATAGTAATTAAATTAGGATACTTCTGAATGTCCTTTCTTAAGCCTCGTTTGTTTTTTACTTTCTACTATAGTGTGAGCATTTCCCATTACATTAAATATTCTTCAAAAAAAATGGAAGTTAAATATTTCGTTAACACACAGATTTCCTAAAAAGAATATTAAGTAATTGGTTAATCACTTTACTATTCTTAAACACTTACATTGTCTTCCTCATTTCTTATCATAAATAATGATATAATGATTAGACTTATAAATAAATCTTTGTATTCTAAGAAGTTCTTTATTGTAAGTCAACATAAGATAATCATTATTTAGTATAAAGCCATGAATTTTTTTTTAATTTAGGTACAAATTACTCAACTGCCCCGAGGGAAGTTAGTAAGTTTATATTCCCCTAAGAAGCATAATATAGTCAACAAATATTAATAGTCTGTTTTATGAAGATTTTATGGTAGCCCTATTAAAATGGAATGTTTTTATTTTTCCTTGGTTTTACCAGTTTGATGGCAAATATCAATTATTTTGTTTTCATTTCTTAATTACAACTGAGATAGAGCATTTCACAAGTTTGTTGGCCATGAATATTTCTTCTTCTTATGAATTTGCTATTTTTTCTGTCATAGTGTTTGCCTCTTTTGCTTCTAACTTGTAAATTTTCTTGATGTAGAAGGAATATTAAGTCCTTGCTGGCAAATGTCATTCAGAGTTTATTCCAACTCTGTCAATAGGGTCTTTGATGCTAGAGAGGGAAAGAAGTTTTATTTTGAGTAAATAAGCCAGGGTTATTTATTAGTTTTCTTTTTTCAAATGGCATTTAAACATCTACTAAGATGATCGTATGATCTTTTTTCTTCTTTTCCTAATGATGTGAGGGTTTCTGATATTGAATCGCCTTTGTAGTTCTTAAAAAATAAATCTATGCTCAAATGCTGTTATATTCTTTTAAGATAGATCTGAGCATGGATTGCTTTTATTTCACTTATGATTTTGTATCTTATCTGTAAGTGAAATTGATATCTAGGTTTTTTGTTTTTCTCTGACTTTAGGTGTTTTACACAGAAAGGTTAAATTACCTTTATAAAGTGGTAGCTTTTCAGGTGTTTCTATGCTTTGTAATGATTTCTATACAGTAGGAATTATCTCTTTGTAAAGATTTAAAATAACTCATCCATTAAAACTTCTAGCTTTGTGCTTTTTTGTAGGTAATTCTTTGACACCTTTTTTAATTTTTCCAATACAATCAGATCTTTGGAAAAGAAGGTATTTTCTCTTTTAGTGAATTATGGAAATTTGCTATCTTTTTCTTTAAAATTATATATTTCATTGAGATTTTTAACCATTTAGTATATGTATTTTTTTAATTATATATTTCATACTTCTGTTTTTCTGTTTTCTGATACATTTATTTTTATTTCATTAATTATTTTATTTTCTTAAAAGGAGATAAAGCAAACCTACTTTTTATTATTTAGCTATTCATTTCATTTACTTTTTAGCAATATTTAATAACAATATAATTCGAAGCAAAGAATTTGCTTTTGAACTTAGTTTGGGAGTACTTCGAGAAGTGGTAGTATGTTAATGTTCTTCTTATGTTTTTTTCTAGGTATTTGAAAAGTAAAGACTATTTTTTTGTTAGCTAAGACTGATTTTTATGATCATTATTTTAGTTATTAAGGAGTTAGATATTTTCATTTATAATTCTGTTATTAATATATAATTTTAATTCTTTGTAGTCAAGGACAGTGACTTCTCTAATTTTGCTTTGTGGCATTTGTTGAAAGTTGATGTAATATGTGTTAACTTCTGCCATTTAAAATTTTAAATTAATTAAACTAAAAATAATGATTTTTCTGTAAGCTTTTATTATTTAATAGATATTTATCAAGTAGCTATTATATTCCAGGCAGTCTGAAGGTGTTAGAGCTAGAGCCAAGACACAAACAGACAGAAGTCTCTACCTTGTGGGACTTACATGCTAGTAGGTAGTAAACATATCTGTATACCATGTTTTCTCAAATGTAAGTCAGCACACATTGTTATGACACATAAATTTCATAACAGCTTTTCAGGAGAAGAACAAAAAAGAGAACACCACCACATCCAATGTAAACTTTTATAAAAAGGTGTCCCAATTTCACAAATGTGTAAGTATGAGGAATGTGTGTTCTATAATTGGGAAAATATTATAAAATGATCTCATAGATTATATAGTCTCTGATGTTATATATATTCATGTGTCATCTTCTTGATCTGTCGAGGGCAGATAGATATAGTTCAAAGTTCCCACCAATCAGCTTGAGCAATGGTGAGACCCTGTCTCTAAAACCATCTGGGCGTTGTCGTGGCGTCTGTAGTCCCAGCTACTTGGGTGACTAAGGCAAGAGGATCGCTTGAGCCCAAGAGTTTGAGGTTGCTGCAAGCTGTGATGCCAGGACACTCTACCAAGGGTGACAAAGTTTCTGTCTCAAGAGAAAAAAAAAGAAAAGAAAATTTCCCCTCTACTGTTTTCTTTCTAAGACCTTACTGCACCCCCCTTTTTTAGAACTATCTCTTATAAAAGGTTGAATTGTGCTATTTAATTCATCCTGAGACTTTCTCTTCTAAAGAAATGTTTAATTCATTTCTATCTGCTACGATGATGACTGGCATTCTTGTTCTTTCTGTCATTTTGCTTTAGTTTTTCTGTTTTATATACTTTTGCTGTTTTTTATTTCTAAACCCCATGTACTACATTTTCTCTGATTTATTTTTTTAGTAATTTCAATCATACTGGCTTTATAGAAAATATTCTTTAACCTATTTTCTCTATCAACATCAAAAATAAAATGATCTCTATTGAGTTCCTTCCGTGTCAAAGAAACAAAGCAAAGTGACTATGCGCTATCACAACTTTCCCTCACACTTTTTCACCCGTGGTATTTGAGATGCAGTCATGTTTCTAAAGAAGAATCTATAGCTCTTTGCAAACACATATTTTTAATGCGGCGTGCCTCCTATCATCCAGAGATTACATGCGGTGTCCGATGTCAGTCCGTCTTTGCTGTGTCAGCCTCATTGTTGAGTTCTTTATCCTGAGCCATCTCTCAGTTAGCCTGCTTACCTTTTTGAATGACTTCACTTCAGGAAGTATCCACAGGTAGTATATTTCTAAATCCTTGGAATCTGATAATATCCTTTATATAGAAAGCTCAACACATATATAACAATGTCCGGTAGTCTGAGGTGCATAGTAAATACTTGTTGAATGAATGACTTGCCTGCATCCCAAGGGTTTTCCCCCTGAAATCCCACTGTCTTTCAGTTTTTAATATTGGTGAAATCTGAGGCTCGCCTGATTCTTCCTTCCTTTTAATTGACCCGTTTTCTTTATCTGGGTCTTAGAGGATTCTTTATTTATGATATTGATATTTTTCACCCAAAGTAGTCTGGGTGTTCGTCTCTTTTCATTCTTATTCCCAAGTCCTTATCGAGTCCTTTCTGCTGATGGCTCCATGTGGATTTCTTTCTGTTTTCTTGCTTGAAAGCTCCTTAAACAAAGTGGACCATTCCCGTGGTTCTCATCATCTTGCATGAGAATGTTTGTAGTGGGGTCCTCTCGTGTCTGGCAGCTGGTGAGGACAGGAAGGGGGTCAGAGTCCTGAGCAATACCGGGTGTGGGGGGTGACGTCCCTTCTTCCTAGTTTCTGCAAAGATGTAGTTGCTGTCACTGAACAAGTGATTTCTGTGTGGCCCCACCCTCTCATCCTATAGTAGCTGTGGCTGTGTCCACCCTTCATCCTCATCCTATTGCCACCAAATCAGGAGATCCTGCACTTTGTGTCTCTTCGATTGCTTGTCTCCTGCTGTAGCCACTTGGAGAACCCTACCCTTTCCGGATGAGCTGATTAGAATCCTGCCATTCCCAACACAGGAGAAAGCCCTTATCAGTTCCATAACCTCTGCCCTAGGCTCTTGCTTGAAATGGAAGTTGTAGCCTCCTCCATCTGCTCCCCAGGTGTGGCACCATTCCTAGCAGATACTCCTCCATGCCTGGCACTGGGGCAAGTGTCACCTATTTTTTAGGCAGTTGGTCAGTTCAGCCAGAATCTGGGAGATTAGAAACAGATTGCCTGTGCTCACATTGCCATTGAATTCAGAATTTGATACCCATGAAAACACTTAAACTTGTCCAGAATACAAGGTTTTCCTAATGATGAACCATAACAAGATCCCAGGCAGTTTTACTACATCACAACCGCCGTTTTCCTCATGGCAGCCTCCTCATTCACACGCAGTAAAGCAGTGCGTACCTAGTGGTGTGCCTGGAAAATATTAGGGCTTTTTTCCCTCTTATACTGTTAACTCCTAATCTTTCTATTAAATGGTCTTGAAAAAGTAAGACATGGTGTGTAAAACTTCCAAATTGGTTTCCTTAACCATTCCAAGGGATGGACCTTTGCAAAATATAACAAAATGAGTTTCTGGTTACACGTCACTATAATTTCAGTAGGGCTCAGTTGAAAATCCCACAGAAATGCCGAGAATTAAGAATTTCTTGGTTTTGTATTAATCTTTCCATTGAAGATATAAAAAATAATTAGAATGTAATGCTGCGTGTTATGTATACACAGTTACCTATAAATAGATAAAGATTTTATTTTCTCTGTTAACCTGCACTGTTGTAATAATTAAAGATGAAAATAAAATTCCTGCTATAGACATAGAGATACTGGTAGTGCAAGTTTATTAGCTCCTAGAATGAGATCTATAGTATAGCCGTTAATCTAATAACAGTCATGTTTATAATACAATAGATAATTCTCACTGGGTGTTCAGAACAATGCACAGGAGACCCAGCTTTGTTGAAGGCTTGACCTTACTCATGTTACTAATATTCATCCTTCATTTTGGAGACAGCTCCAGCTCAATGAGAATTTCAGAAAAGAGCCTGACTTGCTCTCTGCCCCCTCCAACCCCTTCACTTTTGCAGATGTGATTCCATGTGTTGTACCTATGGTTCTATTGTCTGTACCCGCCCCAGGAAAGTGCAAAAAAATCTGAAGATCCTTTTTTAAAAGTTCTTTCTTTCTTTCTCTCTTGCTTTCTCTCTCTCTCCTTCCTTCCTTCCTTCCTTCCTTCCTTCCTTTCTTTCTTTTTCTGGAGACAGAGTCTCACTCTGTTGCCCTCGGCTAGAGTGCTGAGACATCATAGCTCATAGCAACTTCAAACTCCTATGATCAAGGAATCTTCTTGCCTTAGCTTCTTAAACAGCTGGGACTACAGGTTCCCACCACAACACCTGGCTCGTTTTTAGTAGAGATGAGTTTTGCTCTTGCTCAGGCTGGTCTTCAACTCCTGAGCTCAAGCAATCCACCTGCCTTGGCCTTCCAAAGTGCTGGGATTGCAGGCATGACCCACTGCACCCAGCCTCAAAAGTGCTATTAGAATCAAGCCAGTTCTACTTGGAATTTTATGCCATCTCTCAGGGCTTGAGGTCCCTCTCCTCGTCAATATCAGACATACATTGAGGCTGCTGTCTCTGGTATCCCCAGAACACAAGGGTTATAGTTCATCCAGGAATTCCCTGATCTGGATTGGTCACCCACCCAAACTTGACCCAACAGCTTGCCACTTGTCATGGACAATCTTGAACGTAGACTCTGTTTTACAATTTGGTCTCCTTTCTTCTCAGATCCAGCTTCCTGCATTTGTCCTTCCCAATACTCACAGCCACACGCTGGCATCCGCTGTGGGCTATTGCTGTGTGCTTCCCATCCACAGATATGCAGCTCTCAGCCGCTGGCTCATTCAACTGCTGCCCTGTTATCTGGTGTAACAGAACCTTGCCTTTAAAATCAGATCCTCATTCCAATATTGCAAGGTAGAGATTTGCGAAGAGTGGTTGCTTTTCCTAAAATTTTGGTAAGCATGTGCACCCAGAAATAAGCCAGTCAGAAAGCCTGTGAGAACTCTCGGGCCTCTGCACCACACCCATGATTCTACAGCTTGGTAGCAAGCTCAGCTTTGATGTCAAACTGCTTCACCTTTGGTTTACAGCACTTGCCACCTGGCCTTATTACGATTTTTAACTTGGAAGTAAGCATGACAGTTGCTACGTGCCATATTACCACCTTTTCTAGTTCTAATGAGGAGAATAATGTAAGATGCTGAAGTAATTGGCATGGACAATTTTATACTTACAAGATTACCACTTCTGCCTAGCACTTCATCTATAACTGTATATTTTTGTATGGTTTATAACTCTTCAGGTATATAATGCCCAAAGCACAACTTTGCTGCCTTTGTGTCCTGCTGCTAGGGAGCAAGGGAGACCAATCTTCATCAATAATGAGTAGTGATTTAAAAATAACTTTAAATGCTTCTTGTACTCATATGTCTACTCCTCCTTTTCAGGTAAATTGTCTTGGTACACAGGTGGTCACTGAGACTCCACTTGGCTCTCAAATGGTGAAAAAGTCAAATGAGAGGTTTGCAACTATAAATAAAATAGCACAAGCATGGAAACATCATCAGACGCAGCCAGCGTAACTATAATGAAAGTTACCTTGAACAAATCAGTTCCCAGGATGGCATTCATTTCTTATTGGTAAATATGCTTGATGCAATGAAGTACAGCTTCCAGAAAGATAATGGAGCAGATAATTAAACAATCTATTTGGAAACATAAACACACACGCATACACACTGCAGGGAGTATTGGTAACACAAATCTTGTCAGTACAACCTAATGTCCTTCTGGAGAACAATGCCTGGCCTCTGACAAGGGAAAAAAAATAGAAAAGTTACTTTTTACTGCAGTAGGATTTTTTTTTTTTTATTCTGTGGTACGTGACCAACATCCGCAAAGGAGAAAAAATCTTGGCCCTTACTTCTTTCATGCAAGTGGACCATGGTTCGGGGATGCTGGTGAAACAAGTCATTAATGTTTCTGTTGCAGGTGGCTGCAGCATACTAAGCAGCCTTCTCTGTGCTGATACCTGACCTGATCAGTTAAGGACCTGGCTACCTCAGGTCTCCTCTGCCATAGAAAACTTTCCTGAGGCCAGCTGTCAGAACCTGCTGCTTCTGTCTCAGTGTACAAGGGCAGGTGAAGGACATGGCCTCCATCACCATCTGTTCCAACCTCCACTCAACCTTCTCCTTTCCACTTGGCATTCTCACAGGGGTACATACGTGATAAATGCTTGTTGAATTGTGCAACATTGTCTCTAGGTCTCCCTCAGGAAAAGAAGGAGGATCAAGACCCTTTCTTACTCATGTTAAGAATAACACTTGGTCGGGTGTGGTGGCTCATATCTATAATCCTAGCACTCTGGGAGGCCAAGGTGGGTGGGTTGCTCAAGGTGGAGCGTTCCAGAGAGGCCTGTGCAAGAGTGAGACCCCATCTCTACTAAAAATAGAAAAACTAGCCAGGCATTATGGTGGGCGCCTGTCATCCCAGCTACTTAGGAGGCTGAGGCAGGAGGATTGCTTAAGCACAAGAGTTTGAGGTTACAGTGAGCTATGTTACACCATGGCACTCTACCCAGGGTGACAGAGTGAGACTCTGTCTCCAGAACAACAAAAAAAGAGTACTACAGAATTTTGCCCAGATATGAAGTCTGGTCCCCTCTACTATAAAGGCTAGTCCTTACCTCACTGCCTTTTTCAAGTATCTGATGACACCTGCATGATGCAATCAGCATTGGGTTTTTTGTTTTTGAGAAGACACTTATGGTTCATGATGCACAGAGATTCTCACTTATCCAAGAACCTTGCAAATAGCCAACTACTACAGTCACTAGCCAACAGTCTACACCTGTGGGCTCCAACCCACGGGCCACGGCCTGCTACTTGTCCCTGGCCTATTGGGAACTGGACTGCACAGCATCTACCTGAGCTCTGCCTCTTGTCTCTTCACCCCCCACACCCACACCCCAACCCTGGTCCATGGAAAAATTATCTTTTCTGAAATCAGTCCCTGGTGCCAGAAAGGGTTCTGGTCTGTAGCCTGTTGGAAACCAGGTGACACAGCAGGAGGTGAGAATAGACTAGCAAGCAAAGCTTATCAGTATTTACAGCCGCTCCCCATCCCTTACATCACTGCTTAAGCTCCACCTCTTGTCCCATTCCCCCCTCCCTGCCTTCTGTGGAAAACTTGTCTTCCATAACACGAGTCCCTGGGTACCACTGGTCTATGTGAGCGATCCAGAAGATGGGCCACACAGTGGTCCCATGAGCCACCCTAGTAAGAGGTTATGCTCACATCTCTTATATTTGCGCAGTCTCATAAGAACCTCCCTCATGAAGCCTTCCCCAAATGCTCCTGCAACATCACCCTGCTCTTGCTGGTGCTTCTCCACCACTCCCTGTCCCCACCAGGAAGAAAGAAAACTTAATCACATACTTTCTGGAGCCAGTAAGCAATGTATTCAAGAGCTTATACACATTTGAGTCTTACAGTGGGCTCCACTTCATGCTGAGTGCTTTGTTACCCCTCAAAAAATGCCAAATAGAATTCTTGATGGCCCAAATGGGTAAACTGAGGCAGAGTCATCTAGCAATCTCCAAAGACAAAGCACACACCTACCGACACTTGTCCTATGTTTTCATCTCCCACCTCTTTTCTCCATGTCAGGGATGATAACTTTAAATACTTGATAAAATGAGGAGGGCCAGCTAGTAGGTTACAGCTAAAGTTGTTTGTTTGTTTGTTTGTTTTTGCAACAAAAGTTCATTTGTTTTTTTTGTTTTGTTTTTTGTGTGTGTGCATAAAACTTTGTATTCTGCCTTTCTCATTCAGCATGAACATTCTTCCAAATTGCCATATCATTTTGGTATTATAATTTTTTTATTGTTACATACATGTATTTTATTATTCTTCATTGCATTATTCCCCCACCCTCCCACCCCTCAGTGGTAAGACAGAATTGATTTACAGAAAAGAATACAGAAAACACTAAAGCTAAAATGAGGAGGGCCAGCTAGTAGGCTACTGCTAAAGTTGTTTGTTTGTTTGTTTTTGCAACAAAAGTCCATTTGATCAGTGTCTAGTAGCTAGCTATCTGACATCAGCATGTCACCTACAGGATGACCATCCATTCAAATATTTTTATAGATTAAGTTAATTTACGTTCATGGATTTTGAAATAATAGATATGGATATGGGTATGATCCTGCTTGCACATTAAAAGAAATTAACTTCCAACATATTTTAATGCAAATGTTACCTTTGTAAATGGATAACCTGAAAGGAAGTGTTTCCTTGGTAACCTAGAGGAACACATAACTGTTTATCATAACTTCTCCAGGAAAAGCCCATGTGGACTGGGGATCTGCTTTGATGTCTGCTAAAGGAAAATAGCTGACAGCATTGGGAGAGAAAATAGTTAGAAGATCCCACTTTATTTGTAGTTAATTGAGAGAATCAACTTTCATAATGAACTGCTAAAACACACACTTGAAACAACCAGATGATCCATCAGGATATTTTTAAAAATGTAATTTGTCAACTGTGACAACTGAGGCATCAGTTAAAGAGAAATAGACAAGGGCTGAGTTCTTACAACAGGAACTTCCCACTATTTTACGCATTTCTTATTCTCTGTCACCTGCCTTTTTCCCTAGGAACTACTAGGCCTTTCAAAACTCTTAGATTTTCTTTTTTCTTTTTTATTCATTTTTTCCTTTTTACATCAGAAAATGTTATGTAAAACTGCCCTTCAGAAACTGAGATTCTGCGATGTGAGGATAGCACCAAAAAGGAACATATTGATTAAACTTCACTTTCTCTACTGACATGGCTGTTTGCGTTGGTGGCTTTTGGACGTGCCATTAACTAGAAATGAATTTGACATCGTCGAGCCACTATACGGTCATTCTCCCTTTTTCTTACAGATGTAACATCTAGTTAAAAGAAAGCTTGGCTACAAGAGTTTTCTTTTTCTTTCTTTTCAAAGGGTCATTAGAGTTGGGAAGAGACGCATACAGTTTTGAAGGTTATTTCTTTGAAGCGCCATTTTAGAGTCAGCTAACTGACAGGTTCCTGCCATGGGCTCTGGTGTGGACCTAGAGCACGGGCACTGGCTACAATTACCCATCTGCTATCCATATGGAAGTATGAATGAAAGATAATAACAGATCACAGAGAAACTCTACCAACTGCCAGGTTGGTATAAGCAGGCAAAGAAAGGTGCCACCCAGCAGCGCTGAAAAGAGGCACATTTCCCCCCCAAGATGCAGAAGGGCACAGGAGAGCACAGGGAAGGAAATGCCGTGCACGCTAACCTGACAGCTACAACTCGATAAACATCAAACCCCGGTCTCTCTGCCACATTCAAGTTACGGGTGACGTTTGGAGAAAATGTATTATCTTAATATGCTTGCACCCTGTGTTTCGCTACTCATAGCTCCCCACAATAGGGGTAACCAGACTTGAAGGCTTCTGGGTAGGCTCGGCGCCTGTGGCTCGACGGGCTAAGGCACCAGCCACGTACACCTGAGCTGGCGGGTTTGAATCCAGCCCGGGCCTACCAACAATGACGGCTGCAACCAAAAAATGGTCGGGTGTTGTGGCGGGCGCCTGTAGTCCCAGCTACTTGGGAGGCGGAGGCAAGAGACTCGCGTGAGCCCAGGAATTGGAGGTTGCTGTGAGCTGTGATGCCATGGCACTCTATCCAGGGTGACAGCTTGAGGCTCTGTCTCAAAAAAAAAAACAAAAACAAAAAAAAAAAAAGGCTTCTGGGTAAGGAGTAGGTACCAGTATCGTAAGGACATTGATTTAGATTACAGTAAATGCAACTAAGTGACATTAAAATGATGCCACTTTACAGTAGTTAGTTCCATTGTACAAAAAGAAGGATTTTTGTGGTTGCTGTAAAAAAATTTAAACATTATGAACCTGTTACCTTCTGTTTTAATTCTCCCCTTTCATGCTTTGTCTGCTTCCTTCCAGAATGCAGTGTGCTCTGGTTAGCACATCAGCTACTAGTTCAGAATCTATTGCTATGACAGCCAGAGATTTGCCATCTTCAGGCAAGAACCTCCCCTTCGGAGGACCCAGAGATAGAGATTCAGAGAGAGACAAAATGTCTCCAGCCTTTGGGTGGTTAGAGGGTAAGGGCTAACTTGGATTCCTTTTTTCATAATCTCCTACAAAATGTTTCACATACTTCTCCAGAAAAATAAAGCAATGAAAAATGTCTTTCTGAATTGGCCATACAGAGACCTATCTGGATAAATCATGCAGAAGAAAAAGGGAAGAAAGAAAGGTTGAAATCTACAGGCACGAACCACCTGGATAAGAATTGTCATAAAGTAATGAGACAGTGCAGGATTCTAGAAATGCTGGTATGGAGGTGACTGCAAGAGAGATGGCAAAGGGGAGGGGCTATAATCTGAACCATAAGGTTTCAATGTCCATGTGGACTGTGACCTTTGCAAAAGAATTTATGTGAATTATAGAGAATCCAAGATGAATCTAAGCCTCGTTGCATGTGGAAGAATGGAAGTGCACACTGTGTGCAAGAAGATGCAATATTGTCCGTTCCCTGGCTTCCCTTCTTTCCAACGTACAGGAGGGACTCAAGTTCCTTCACCATAATTTATACTAATTAGTCTTTCCACTTAAATCAAGAGGGGAACTGCAAATGTGGCCATTGATGGTCTGCTCCTCATTAGAGACAATTAAGAGTTAGAAGAACAAAAACACATCATAGGATTAATGACGAGAAAAGCCACCCAGAGAGAAAAAACACTGAAGCAGGAAGTGATCTGACTGAGCTGGACAAAGGAAAATGATAGCCTTCAAGTTCAGAGGCGCTGGGCGCCAGGATCTGAGTCTGCCATTGAATCTCCTGCGCGTGCAAGCCTTCCCCTGCTGCACTCTCCTGTGAATTTGTCACATCTCCTGTTGTATTGCTTTTATTAAGAAATGTTCTCACTCTCTAAGCCCAATTCATTAGTTTCCCTCCATGGATAAGAGGGATGGCATTACTGATGAGAGAAAAAAAATAAGTACTAATCAGCCTTGGTAAATTCCAATCTTGCCCGCGATTGTCACGTAGCTTTAGCCAGCATTCAGACGAGACGGGGAGGGACTGGGTAGGAAACATCCCACACCACCCTCTGACCGCTGCTGCTTGTATCATTTCATCCTTTCCCAAAGGGAGAGGAAGGAGATTTGGGGACATTTGCTTGCCTTATAAACGGATTGACCTATTGATAATCTGACGCATGTGGATGGTCTGTTTCATGAAATGGCTCAGACACTGCTAACGGTTCATCAACAGCCATGATTTGCACACTCTCGCAGAGTTATTACAGAGAAGCGGAAGGACACGTTGATTATTATCTTTCCTTCTTTCTGGTCCCCCCCTTGAATGTTTTCTTCACCTCCAGGGAAATGCATTCTAGCAGCATGAACACCACAATTAATCAACACTTGTAGCAATAATCAGCAAGTGAAAAATGGTGACCAGAATCCGGGGATGCGCTAGCATAACTGTCTTCTGAGTTATCCTTTGTGATCATGCCTTGGCATCCTAACATGGATAATTTATACAAAATTAATGTTGGCACCTTCAGAGGTGCAAAGATTTATAGAAGCAGAGCTTACTTCTTCATCCATTAAAAAAGAAAGAAAAATAGTTTCTGGTCATGATGAGTAATATTTTAGAGCCTTTAAAAATACACTTGCTATCTTCATGTTTCTTTGTGTTATGTTTAGCCAGTTATTTCCCTCACTTTGAACATGGGTGTCATAAAAGGTAAAACTGTTATAAGTTCTTGGTTCCAGTTTTCCCAGACTTTCACCAGAAGGAGGTATAAGACATAGTCAAAAATTTAAAAATACCTCAAGTCCCAAGAAACCTCTGAGAGCTGACTGTTGTTATTGCCAATGCAGAAAAAAAAAAAAAATTAGAGCTACTGGAGTGGCAAAATGCAATTGCCAGCCACAGCTGACAGAGGATTGTGGTCTAAATAAATAGTGTGATTTGGGGCTATAGATGAAATTATACACAAGTGAAGTGATTTTTAAAATTTCATTGCAATTTCCAATCCACGAAGCTGCATATTAATGGACACCATCCTATAATAATGAGGGCAAATTCTGAGACATTAACACATAAAAAATGTCTCTTAAACTTCACTAAGTTAGGATGGGTTTCCTTGGAGCCTAAAGAAGGTCACTAAGGCTTGAGACCACATCTTTGAAATGAGTGACAGACCAGGAGTCACAGAAGCTTATGACACCAGCCCCTTCTCAGAGTATCATTCCCGTCATTAAAATCAATGCAACTTAATTAAAGCAAATTATAGATAGATACATCTATAAATAAGATATTAAAGTGTGCTGCTGAATATGATAATTGCTGCATATTTAGCAATCAGTGTGTGTGTTCTGCTTTTGCCAGGAGGAATTTCTTTCAGAGGAATCAATGGAGCTTTATTAAAAACCATCCAAATTAGAGGGAGAAATGATGAGTGTTATAATAACACAAAATCACTGTTTCAACTTTCACTGCAAAGAAAGGAAAGCAAAATATGTCCATCCCTCTTTTTTCACTCAAGGAAAATATTAGACATATTCTCTTTAAGATGTGGATATTTTGAATTTATAAATTTTAATTTTTGCATTCTCTTCTCCCAAAGGAAGGTGGAGGGAAAATAATGATCATAAATAAAACAATTTAGCAGTGGGACTGGTGTGCACAACACCCCAATACCTAGACATGCCATTTTGTACCTTGATGGAAGACAAATAAATCTGGTCCATACTATAAAATGGCTTATTTCTACCCACCAGACTTGAGTGTGGAAGTTTTCCTGGGTTGAGTCAAACTAATGTATGTGGGAGATTAAAACTCATTTTCAAAATCATCTTCCTACTTCTCTGACTAACTTACCCCTGTCATCTTTATTTTCCAATCACAATTAAGCTTGAGACAAAATGACAACTTTTTTTTCCACGCTGATTTTATAATATAAATTTAAAAAAAAATTATCACCCAATTTAAAAATCAGTAACAGAAAACATAAGGGTTAATTAAATCACCCCTGTGTGATCAAATTTGCAAATTTATGAAAATACATACTAAACTTGGAAAACTACAAAGATTTCAATCGAAAATGTTCTAAGAGAGAAAAATACAATCCCTAGCCAGCCACCTCTACTAGAGATATTACGAGGGCGTCTTACGTTGGGTCGCTGTGTGGGCAGAGACTCTCTAGAAAGGGAAAGAGGAAAGGAAAGAGAACAAATGAAAACGAAGGGAAGGAAGCGGAAGGCAAGTGACGGAGGCGGCGCGCGTGTTCAGCGGCTCAAGCGTTGATTTGTTGGTTGTCCTCAAGGCCCTAGTCTAGGTACTTGGGAAACCCCTCTGTTCTCATGAAGTTTATGTTTGTGAAAAGAGATAGATGATAAGCGATAGATATAAATCTCGGAGGACTGTGCTTATGCCTACAGAGAAATGTAAGGCTGGGCAAAGGGGCTATAGAGTGCAATGCTGGGCAAGGCACACTGTTTTATGTGAAGCAGTCAAGGAGGGCTTCTGGGAAGGGGAGACGTTTAAGCAGAGACATGAGGGGGGGCAAAGGCATGTGGCTCTGTGGAGAGTAGGCATCCCAGGCCAGATGGCAACTTGAGCACGAGGGCCTTGGGAGAGCAGCATGCTCGACAGGCTGGAGTGGCAGAGAGGGCAAGCTGGACAGTGGGCCAGTACCCGAGGTGGCTGGGTCAGAAATGAGGAATCTTGTTGAGTACACTCTACTTAGCCATTCTTGCTCAGAGTTCTTATTCTAATTTTCCAAGATGCATAGACAATGCATAATCCTCATGCTTAGAAAACAATTCAAAGGGTTAGCATTTGTTGTAGCTTGCCCTATTCTTTTAAAAGCCCAAGTCTAGAGAGTGATTTTTAGGAGTCAATGGTGGCATTCCAGACTGCCAATGCCAGAGGCTGTTAAATTTCCGAGTTGGGACACATGAGTTTTCCACCCTGTAGGGTGATGTATCCAGACTAGCATGGCGTCCTCCCTGCATCTGTCTTAGCCCCGTGTTTACCAGGCGGACGTATTGCCCCATGATCCAGTCTACTCCGCTCCCTTCTAAAGTTCCCCCAGGCAGCACCAGGGCCTCTTTCCACCCAGGCCCTCTGTGGTAACGGAATGCAGATGCAGCCACAGTGCCCAGTCATGGGCGTCACAGACATCCGAGCCTCTCCATCTGCTTGGAATTGTCCCTCAGCGTTGGCCCCAGCCAACAGGTAGAGAAAGGGAGCAGAGTCATGGTCTTCAAGTTGCTTGTTTGGGTACTTTGTCCATGCTGAAAGAAAATGCGATTGGACATCTCAAAACTAAACCATGCTTTGAGATTCGTAGGAATGGTAATTTGCGACTACAATTCAGGATTCAGGCAACAGCACGGCAGCATTATATTGCTCATGATAATCTGCAGCTGAGATCAAACTACATATGGTAATAGTACTATTATTGGGGTATTGGTAGCATAATAAGAAAGACATTTACAAATACATCTGAAATCTCTGAAAATATTGATTGAACGGGTCTCTTTAATTCACACTATTTAGATAATAGCCCACCCAAAGAATAGGGTTTCTGAAGACATCATCCAGTAGAAGCTTTTCTGTCCCCACACAGTGGGGACCTCAATGCACCACCCTTACACTTCCCTCTTTATGTACAAGCTGGCTCTGGGCTCAGAGCTGCTCAGGCAGCAGCCAGCTCTCCCATTTTAAGGATCCCTGATCCCCTGGACTCTCAGGAACTAGTAATTAGGAACACGTTGAAGTGTTGGATCATTTCTCTTTGGGATGTTACTAGTGGAGAATTACACCCCAAATTGCATTTCCTGGTATTTTCTCCTTTCTGGCTATAAATATGCCAAGGGTGCTGTATGTCTTCACCCTCCATACCGGGGAGGACTGAGAAGGGAAGTGGGCAAGCCTAATAGAAATGCAGCAGCTGGCCTAACTAAATTGGAGTGGATTAAAAACCTTTACTAAGCTCACTCTCTTTCTGTAGGTTTTGGCAGTTTTGTTTTCACAAATATTGGGGCAATTGGAGGGCCTCTAGCAGTATGAACTGTTGGCAGTTATTTGAATTCTCCTTGAGAGAGAATGACAGGGTGCAAGAAGCATGTGGAGTCCGCTGAGTTGTGCACCACTGAATTTAACTGTAGGCTGCATAGAATTTTTAGTTTTTAAAAAACAACTTGGTTAATTTTTTTTTTTTTTTTTAGACAGCATCTTGCTCTGTCTCCCAGGCTGGAGTGCAGTGCACAGTCATAGACCTCTGCACCCTTGAACTCCTGGGCTGAAGCCATCCTCCTGCCTCAGCCTCCCTAGTAGGTGGGACTACATACTGCCCCATGCCCAGCTAGGTTTTGTATTTTTTCCTGAAGACAGTTCTTCCTACGTTGTCTAGATTGGGTATAGCACTCTTAGGCTCAAGTGATCCACCTGCCTCAGCCCCCCAAACTGCTGGGATTACAGGCACCAGCCATTATGCCTAGCCGATTTGGTCAGCCTTTGAACCACATGCTCCTGTGTTCTGGGAACGGAGTGAAAGGCGCTCTGTTCCTTTGCCTTCCCAAGCCGCGTATGTTCCTGCTCTAACTCACTTGAGTGTTGCTGCTCTTTGAATTATGGTGTTTGCCTCTGTTCCCCAGGAAAGATGATTCTGCTCACTCTCTCTTTGCATGGGTTGTTCCCAGTGTTTGACCTTCAAATTGAAAATGATGTTTCCCCTGTGAACATCGTAAGTTTAAATTCCGTGGTATTCATCTGGTCAGTAACCCACTTGCGGATTGCTAGTATAATTTATGCAATTGTGCTTGTCTACAAATTAAAAGTGAGTTTCACATGGCCCTTGGGGAAGATGTTCAGAGAAACCTGTCCCCTCGACTGCCCCGGGCCAAGTGACAGATTCTGGAGTGTAGCTCTCTCTACTTCCTTCCAAGGGACTTGGATTAATACTGGCGCTATTTTCCATACCAAAGCCCAATTACATGATGGAAGATTTTTAGTAATTGGGCCCTTTGGATTTTAAATCCTCTCAGGTCAGGGCCCCTGAGGATTGCCTTCAGTAGGAAGGACTCTGGGGCTTTGAGCAGAAGGTAAATCTGATTTATAGATGGACATGGCATCACATCTGTCACAAATATGTTATGAATGGGCGTTGTACATTTTCTAACAAATAAATCACCTCCTCCTGGGAAATTATCCCTCATCCTAATGGATTACACCATAACAAGTTCTTTGCAATATTCATCCTAAATTTTTACTTTTCTTAATTCATTATGTCGATGAGTAGAGATCCCTGTATACTCTTTTCCCTACATCTTAGGGATGTTGAATATATTGGGCTAATGTTTGTAAATCTCACGGTTCTCCAACTGAGCCCATGAAAACCATGTAAAACAGTACTAGATAATAAATACATGTTCGTTTCTGCTCAGCTTTCATACTAAACTGGGGCAGAGTGGTGGGGAACCTGTGTCTCGAGGGCCACATGTGGCCTTCTGGATCCTTGAATGTGGCCTTTTGACTGAATCCAAATTTCACAGAACAAATCCTTTGAACAAACCCTTTTAATAAAGTTATTTGTTCTGTGAAGTTTGGGATTTGGTCAAGGGGCTGCACTTCGGGATTTGGAGAGCCACATGTGGCCTTGAGGCCAGAGGTTCTGAACCCCTGTGCAGGTTGCAGTCAATCTGGAGGTCTCCTCTAAATCAGGAGGGTCCAACCTGTGCCCTCCCCCCCCAACCCCCATCAGCAGCATGCCGATTTTGTGAGGATTTTTTTGCTTATCTGTGGTATCAGATATCTGGAAAAGTATGTGCAAACTTTTTTTTTCCTGCTAATCAGCTTCCCTTTTAGGGAAGGTTTGTGTACCTAATGTGTGGCCCAAGGCAATGCTTCTTCACGATCTAAATGGCACTCATCTGGAATTTCAGTGGCTTAGCTGCCAAAGCTGGGATTTTGCTTCTTTGCCTAACAGAATCATGTTGAGTGTGGGTTTCTCTTTCCTTCCTCTGTTTCTCCGTCTGCCGACCTCTTGCTACGTGATGTTGCCCCTTCAGACTGTGGCTGCCTGCCTGTCTGGAGGAACTTCACCTGCACAGACATCTCCCTGAGCACAGAAGCCGAGGATGCTTCCAGACTCGGAGACACAACGAAGGGGCCTCCTGCCACACTGGGGAGCTAAATCTGGGGGTTGTGCTCATTTAGGAAACCCCTCCCCCCGTGGGCTGCAGTGGACTCTGGCAGAATGGCTGAGGTCGCCAGGCGGAGGTGGGCTCACTGTCTACTCATGCACGGCACCTGTTGTGCCCTGGGAGGAGACCCAGCTGCCATCTTTCCCCGTGCAGCCACTAGGACGACACACGCATGGTCCTGGTGTTCACATTTGATACCAAAATGTTCAATTACGTTGCGATAAAATGCACATGTCACACCTGCACTATTAGATGTCCAACTGACAATGAATAATGTTCTTGACTCCATTTACTGGGAGTAATGTTCCCACGTGAATTGAAGCATCGTATTTAGGTGCTTATAGCATCTCGAGGTGGGCCAGCTGGGTTAATCCCAGTCTCTTTTCTGGGGTAATTTAGGATTATGGGTTTCTCTGCTTGCCTGTGTTACATCTCACCTTCAAGATTACTTTTCTCATTGAGTCAGTGTTTCATTATTCTAATTATTTATTGAGCATGTAATAAGTGTTGGACAAGAAGTGTTACAAAGATGAATGAAATGGGATCATTTGTTCTCAAAGCACTCCCAATCCAACGGAGAAGGGAAAAAAATCTCAGTATAAGATAACACACTAGGTAATTATTATCGTAAAAGATGTACTGTAGACTCTTGGAAAATAGGAAAGGAATAGCTGTGTCTGATGAGCTTCCCAGAGGAACTGGATGTGGAAGAGAAGGGGAAAGGAAAGAGCTTGAACAATCACAAGGCTGGGAGAGGGTGCATGGGGGTCAGGGAAGGACGTGTGCTTGAGAAAGGCACGTGTGGTGGATATGAGGATGCAGGAGCAGAAATGAGGCTGGAAAGATGACAACAATGATGACAGTACCCGCAGTGGATTCTGAAAGGCGTGGATGTCGTGTTCAAGAATTCAGACTTTTCCTAGGCTTTGAGTAGTTTCTGTGAGGAGCAGTAAGATGGTTATTCATACACACACATCATCGTCATCATCCTTTTAAATGTGACATCATTCTGTGCACTCATTCTGTATGTATGAGAGAAATTAGGAGTCCCCTCTGTCTCTGTCCCTTTCTCCCTCTCTATCTCTCTGCATCTTCTCTGTCCTCCCTCTCTTTCCAGTACTGCTTCTGGGACAGCAACACTGAAGATGCTTCCATTAGCTCTGTGTCCTAGTCAGCACTGCTCAGAGGTTCGTGCAAGTGAATTCTACAGGGCAGGGAAGAAACTCTCTCCAAGTATGTTCCTTACCAATGGACAGGTCAGGTTCAATGTAACTGTGTCAAGAATATTAAGAACTAAGGTTTGTTGAACATATATGCAGACTCTCCATGTATGGCATGCATCATGCAGTTTATAAGCATCATATGAAGGACTCCTCACGATAACCACTGATGCAGGTACTATTATTAATTCCATTTTATGGGTGAGGGAAATGAGACTTAAAAGTTAACTCACTCAAGGTCACCAGGTCAGGCAGTGTGGAGCCAGCATTCAAACCCAGGCGGTCTGCTCTGAATGCACGGTCTTCAGCACCACGCCACCACGAGACCACAGCCTCTTGGGGTTCAGCTAGGAACTCTCCATGCAGTTGGTATTTAGAATCAATTAATTCTGGAATCAGACATGCAGTAGAAATGATAATGCTTCTTAGGATGGTCTGCCTCCCTTCCTTGCCATGCCTCTCTTGGAGTCAAACAGTCTTACAAGTCGTCCCCAACACCTGCCTTTCTCCTGGTCAAGGTGCTGGGGCAGGGGAGGTCATGTGAGAACATACTTTGAGCATAGTAAACTGTTTGCATATTGATGATACGTTATCCATTCTATGTGTATGTAGGAACTAGACAGCACATTGGTTAAAGCAAGACAAGTATTTAGAAAATTGGTATTAACTCGTTAAGGGTCCCCCTCCAGGTAGTATGTACACAGCCCTGCCACTGCCATGGGCCGGGGTCTGTGCACGTCCCGGCCTGCTCTGTGACGTCCACCTGGCGGAGATCTGACAGGGCCCAGCTAAGCGCTCATCCTCTCCTCAGTGCCTTCCAGGCCCTCGTGAAGTAGCAACGCAGCTTTCACAACTGATGGGCAGCTCCTTTGTTATTTTAACAATGGTTATTAAAACCCACTCGCCAGAATTATTTCTGTATTATTTTTTCAGTAACTTAGGTAGCTGGTTCTCAAGCTCATCAGATCACTGAACACTCTTCAGACCCGAACCCACCCCTCCCCTGGGTCACTGCACAGAGCCCACTCTTCCTGCTCAAGTGGCACCGTCAGATCTCTGCCAGGTGGACTTCACAGAGCAGGCCAAGTGTGGTTAGATGTGACTCAGGTGAAGTTTTTTCAAAGCCATCTTAGGCAAAGAAGAAGAAGGCTTTGATGTAGCCTTTCACTAGTTCGACAAGCAACTCAGGAACAGAAGGAAAAAGACTCCCAGCAGCAGTGTCCTTAAATCCAAACTTTCCTCATTGTAGTATCACTATTTAGCTTACGGGGAAGTCCAGGAGAGGGTTCCAGAAACCCAATTAAGTAGGAACTCTGTGTTGTCCTGCACAGCATGTAACTGTTGCTGCCACCACCATGGTGCCTATGCCCATTTTTGGCTCATATGAGAAACTTGGGCTAATTTTTGTTGTTGTTGTTGCTCTTTGTATATTTGCATGACTTTATATCCCAAGTTCTTGATTTTGCACCAGCATAATAAAAAAGCAGTGTGAATCGACAGGTTTGAGGTTATGATTTGCAGCTAATCTATCACTTTCTCTCACTGGAAGCCTCACCTTGAAGTATTGTACAATTGTATTTCACAGGCCCTGCGCTTATATTCGCATCCACTCATCTTGTGGTTTTGCTTTTTCAAAAATACTCATTCCATTTTTTGTGTGACAGCCCCACTTTATATATTCTCTTCTTCTTGTGTACAGTCAAATAGTCAGTGCTTTGAAATCAAAGCATCAATGTCTAATTGACATAATATAAGTCAACATGATGAGCCCTGTGGACGGTTTTTGGAGACTGAAAACAATGACAAAGCAAATGGAACCCAGGGTTACAGTATTATCTCTCGCCAACCCTTTTCTCCCATTGTCATTATTTTGATTAAAAGGTGTACAGAAGCCACGGTGGTTTTGCAGGATGCAAAAATTATTGCAGAAACTTCCTCTATTAATGGAAATTATTAGAGGATGGAAATGGTACTCGAGCAGCAAAAACGACATTAATTATGCGAAAAGCAGTCATATCTGGCAGTTGGCAAGCATGCATTATTCTTCAACAATCTTCCATGGCTTTGTGTCCAGCCAGCATTAGAAATCTAAAAGCTTTTTTATTTTGGCAAAGTTTTCATCACACTTGGACTTGCAGCATCTAGATAAAAGATAATTTGGAAGGAAATTATGTTGGTGAAACTGAAGAATTCAGTGATGAGTTCTATGTAGATGAATCAATGCCCAATTAAATGATTTTATCAAATCTGACTTTGAATGTTGACTTGAAATGATCACATTTTAAAGACTTTGGAAGTAAGATGCTATATATACAGCTAATCAGAAGAGCAAAGTCTGTGTTCCCTGCTCTGGTGGGGGAATGGAGTGTTCTGATTGCTCCAAGAGTTTGATTAATGGAGAGAAATTTAGGACTGGCCTTACCTGTATGCTAAGATTTAGAGTAGATAGCAGTAGCATAGATGTTTTCTTGGGACCCATTCTCTTTGTCAACTTTTCTTTCTCTGCTTCTCTGGGGTTTTTCTCTGTCCCTGCATATACCCCCCTTTCCAGCTCTCTTCTCTGTTCCTAAGTGTTTTAATACTCACACTACCTTCTATAGAACCCGTTCTTCATATCCAATGCCTTTCTACCTGTTTTTGTCCCTTCACAGCAATTTATACAACCAGTCAGACCAACATACACTCCTTGTTTCATTCCTTCACCCACTCAGCATTGACTAAGCCCTGCCACACTGGCAGCAGTTAACCTGACCATGGGAAAAGATACCAAATCTAAAGAAATGGACAGCCCACCACAGGCACAAAGAGGCACGTTCACGATCCGTAAAATTCCCCACAAGGTCATTGAATATATGAGAGAGGCAAGATGAAGCTGGCAAGTTAGATTGCTGTGGACTACTAAAGGCTTTTTTTTGTTTATTGGTGACATCATAATTATTTATTGTTTCACAGAAATTTAGTGGTTTCAATGATTTTTCCATGTACACCCAGCTTCTTCTTGACATGAAGAACATTTGTCTTAATAATTCATGATTATATAATCTCTCCATTTACTTAATGACAGTTATGGGCTCCAAGAGATAATCTATGATAAAATATCTCTCACAACGTCTTGCCAAACCCAACATCTAATAAGGAACTTCCTGCATTCCATCTGTTTTACCTGCACCTTCCACTAGAGTTGAAGGATATATGTAAGTGAACTCCACCCCCGCCCAAGGTATGCAATTCACCTTCCTCTTTCGGGGCTAAATAGAAGCAATAAACAATAATGTATGTGCCTCCTGTTTTCCCCACTTGAGACAATACACACACGTTCACATATCATTGAATTCAATTGGATCTTTGGATCAGGCAGACATGGCCCAAAAGCTTCCAGCAGAAGGGTCTCTTCTCTCACAGCTTGTTCATAGTCTGCAAAAGACAGCTTCCCATCACGGCCACGGTCCATTTTCTTGAGTGTTATTTCAACCAAATCTTTAATTCCTTCATCAGGGTCTTCTTCAGATGGCTGTTTGAGAAGGCTGTTCTTTAGCATGTGAAACATTTCCTCCTTTGAAATGAGTCCATCACCATTCACATCAAACACTTCAAAGCAATGGTGCTTGCAGTTTTTAGTTAAGGTATCCGTCAACTTCTGCAGCTTCTTGAAGTTCATTCTGGACATTCAGGAATATGGCGGTGGCGGTGGGTGTCTCGGGCTCTGCGAGCTCAGGAGCTGGGGCAACCCCACTAAAGGTTTTGAATACCAGACTAGGAGGTAGAATTGTATTTACAAGTTAATAGAAAATTACGGAAGTATGTGTTTCAGTGTGTGTGTGCGCACTTGGTTTTTCAAACCAGGTTTTGACACAAGAATGTCAATATTCAGAATGATATCCATTTAGGTCTGCCTTTCTCCTCATCTTTGTTTATCCTGCTGAACTTGAACTCGGATGCTATAGTGGTCACAAAACAACTTGGTTAGTATAAATGTGGAGAAAATGCCTGCCTGCTTCTAGCATAAATAGCAGGATGGGAGTGGTGACTTTGTGAATCCGAACAGGTGCTTCTCCTTGAGGCGGACACGCGGATCAACAGTGGTCATGCTTAGTGTCTCCAGTAGTTTATCTTCTTGGACTGGGCTCCCCTCCAAGTCTACTGTTATTTTGACCTTGTAGGAACCTTCTTTCACCCTAAGCAATTATTAATTAAAGTTCCTAATGGTTTTGATGTCTACACCACATCTGAGGTTAAATCTAAATTGTAAGAATGTTTATAGTTTATTTTTTATTTTTTAAGAGATGTAAAAAAGATCAGGACTGTGTAAACAAAAGAAAATGGCAATCTTAGTAAGCCATTACCACAGGACAGAGGGTCCTGAAGGTAAAGCTCTCTTAAAACATTTCGGTAATGTGTTTTCTACTATTTAACAGTTCTAGTTCAAAAAAGCCTGGCAGCCATCACGGAGGCTGATAAATTCTTTCTGTGAGCTTCCACTGAGGAGACATTTCAGACTTCTCTCTCATTGATTCAGTAAATACTAGTGAACTCCGTGATTTGCCAGGCCTTGAGAAGGCAATGGTACAAAATAGGAGGCAATCTTTTAATGCTCATGAACTTAGTCGGGGGTCTTATGTAAACCAGATAAACAGACTGACACCATATGTGAATAACTGGAAAAATGTACACAATACAGACTGTTATTTTTACAAGATGTAACTCGTTATTAGGCACTAACTTTGGCTATACAAAAAAAAGTCAACATACATTCATATCTCCACCTACATGAAATAAACATTACCCGGCCATCAGAGTTTGGCAGGATGGCTGTGATGGCCAGACGCACACGGGCAATGCTGCAGACAGTCACACTGCCATCGTGGGTTCGTTTGAACTTTCGGATCTACTGTCTCAGTTCTTCATTTAGGAAATAGAGTGACAGTAACTATAATGATTACTGCCAACATATGAGGCAGCATTATGAGGGGGCAAGTGTGGCTTTTGGATCAAACACATCTCAGTTCAAACCCTGGCTTTCCTATGATGTGACCCTTAGGCGATTCTCTTAACTCTCTCTGAACCCTCATTTCCTTGTGTGTGAAATGAGGCAGAGACGGAAGGGGTAGCATTGATTATAACTCATGATACTGATTGTAGCATGTGCCATAGAGTCCTTTCAGTAACTGTAAATGGAGGTAAACTGTAAATGACCAGAACTTGCCCGCTGACTGAAATAGAAAGAAGAAACATTCTGTAAAGCTGAAAAACTTATGTATGTGTTATTGAGTCTTTATAAATGAAAGTATAATTAAAATATGCTACAAAGTTTAGTTAGTGGGTATCCTTTATAGGGCTTACCAAAGAAAAGGAATAGTATGAATTCATAGAAATCATATAAACTAATTTAATATTATATCATTTAAAATTTGGACGCATTTTGAGGATTAGCTTTTTTTCTTTGGGGATGAATAAAGAACATTGTCATGGAGTACAATAAGATGAAACAGCATGGAATAGACAACCCTGATGATACATCCAAGAAACAATTAGAAACCAAATTCAGGAAGTCCTAGACATTAGTATCTAACGATTAATGTCGCTAACTAAAATGCTATCCAATTCCTGTTTATTCTGCTCCTAGAAAATACAGGACAGGTGACAGATTTGTTAGGAAATGCTTTTCCTAATACCCTTTTTTTCATCTTTTCAACAGACCTTTGTCTTTTTTCATGTATGAGTTTACATTTTAGCCAATATTACAATATCTTTATTTGTAGGTAGACAGATGGAGGAAAGGAAATGAGGAATGATATCTGGCTCTTTAATTAAAGACATAGAGCCAGAGTTTGCTCTTCAAGCTTACTGGCGAGGCACATATGCACATGTGCGCGTGCACACACACACACACACACACACACAAAGTACATCTGATAGATGAAGCCAAATTTGTAAAATTGTATCCACAATCATAGTTTCTATGGTAACTGTATCTTAGGCCCAGACACAAACAGAGCTGGCAGGAGATGTCTGATTTTATTTTCTGGGAAGACAATCATAGCAGAGATAGTTCAGGTTATTAAGATGCTGTGACCCACGTACGTACGGCTAGTACCGGGATGGTGCTGGCATAAGATTTCATGCTTAAATCCCAATAAACGCTTTATAATTTCATCATGTTACAGATTACTTTGTTCTTTTGTCATTCCGCTATAGTATCACTCTGCACCTCCGTACAGTTGCTGCTTTGATGAGGTGTAAGTGGTCGGCACAAATGTCAAAACCGTGCAAGGTAAGTTTTGTAAATGTGCACGGATAAGACCTCGAGGATTTTTGTTGTAACTCTTCACAAGTTACAAGGGAGGAAAATGTAGGCTCAGAATGGTTAAAAGACTTACCCAAGAGTTATTTTTAAAATATTTTATTTGCTGTATTTGCTAAACTAGCAGATGTTCTAGGCTAGTCTATAAGCTGAATAACCAGTTATTTCACAAAATTACTGAAATTAAATTAGAGAAAACAAACACTTCAGAAATAATGATCTGAATGACTATGTGTGCTTTTGCCTCTCTGGATAGCATATTTGCAAATATGTAGCTCGGGCATAATATACTACACATTGCCAAAGAGAAATAATTAAACAACCTGTTTTGAATGGTTTCTTTTTGTTTAAATAGGGCGTTGCCCTCAGTTCCCCTTGAAACGTGGCATTTTAACACAGTATGTTGATAGTAGAAGCTACTGAAAGCCAAGGTCATAACTTTATAGAAGTTTTCATTGTGTCGATGCCCTTCAGCATCATCCAGACAAATCTATAACTAGGTAAGGGCAATGGAATTAGAAGAAAGCTTTTGGAAATGTGGAACCCTGCTCAAAAATGTCTGTCATGATACCAACTTGAAATGAAAGACATGTTTCCCAAAATGGCATCTAGATTTTTATACTTTGCATCTTAATCTTATGATGTGTCTGGCAGCATGAAACTCATTTTTTTTGGTAATAGATCTGAGTAAGACGTATTTGTAAATGAGAATGTTAAATATATAGGTGAATAAGCCGTGTTGCAACTTTGCACGGCCTTTCCATCATAATAGCTTTTAAATTTCCTTAGGAAAATTGGCTTATAGAATATAAAGCACAACACTGGGAAAAATGTGTCTCTACGTATAGAAGCTGAAAAACACATTGATTTTGGAATGTTTCCGTGTTTTATCATCAGAGCCATTTGTAGAAAATCTCTTGTGATTTATTCTTTTATTTTTCATGAATTGTTAATTTTTTTTTTAAAAGGCTTTATATCTCCTCCTCTGCCATTAATCTGCAAATGGGGATATTGGGGGGGGGGGGTGTTAAATGGCCTCTTTAGGATATTGTTATATGAAACTGCTGATTCTAGCAATGCCAGTCTAGAAATACATACTAATTTAAGGAACCCTGAATGTAAGCAGCAAGTGCCTTGCTTTTGTACAGAAAAGACTAATAGCTTTATTTTAACAAGGCTCTTAACACCACAGCCGGCAGCAGGCATGGAATGAATAAAATTGGGAGAACTCCCATGGACTAAAAGCATCTTAATTCAACATTCCTTCCAAACTCCAAGCCCTCCTGATAGGCTTGTCACAAGCTGTCATAACCCAGCCGAAGAAGGTCACCTCGTGCAAGGCACACCGAGGTATGATCCCTTCGAGTTGTTTTGAATAAGCTCTCTGAAGTTTCACTTCCTGAGTTTTATCAGCAAGAGAAAGATAAATATGCCCAAAATCCAGGCGTAAGTTCTAACATTACACTGTTGTACTAAAGGCCAGGTTTCTGTTATGGCTTAAGTCAAGATTGTTTCTATCAGACATATATTTAGGTCATTACATTAAAAAAAAAAAAAAACCTGCACGATACCACATAAGATAAAGGGATTTAAAAAAATTAATTGGATCGAAGCTGCTGGCCTTGGTTTTCTGTGATGAGGGAAATTACCTAATAAGGAGTTCTTCAAGCAGGAAAGTTTCTGAGTCTTGTCGAGTGCAGAGCAAAATGAGAAATGAGCTTAGAAATGCCTGTGCCTGTTTTGTCTCCCCTCACTCTGTCCTCAGTGTCGGACTTCCTCAGAACTGACTCACAACTTCTTGTAATTAGCTTCCCCTTGGTCACCTTCTAGCTGCAACACCATTTAGAGCTGTTTGCAACTATCGTGTACCCAGCTTGGCACCTGTAGCACAGTGGTTATGGCGCCAGCCACATACACTGAGGGTGGCGGGTACGAATCCGGCCCGGGCCAGCTAAAAAACAATGACAACTGCAACCAAAAAATACCTAGGCATTGTGGTGGGTGCCTGTATTCCCAGCTACTTGGGAGGCTGAGGCAAGAAAATTGCTTATGCCCAAGAGTTTGAGGTTGCTGTGAACTGGGACGATACAGCACTCTACAGAGGGTGACATAGTCAGACTCTGTCTCCAAAAAAAAAAAAAGCAATTGTGTACGCAATGCAATAATATATATTGCACCACCATTTCTAATCAGGATATTAAAACTTGATCAAATCACAGGAGTAGATTATTAAAAATTATTTATCCATAAAACAAGATATAAAATTCATGGTTTTGAAACATATTAAATAGCATAGGAAAATACCAGAAATAAATTGATGAGACAAACTCTATATGCCATTAGAATATGGATGTAAATGTTAACAGTGGTCATCTTTGTGTGGTTTTCCACAATAATCATTTAAGGGAATAAAACTGGTTAAATCTATTTTTTAAAATAATAGAACAGAAATTTCTTCCCATCATTTCTGTTAACTTACAATGTGTCCCCAAGGGAAAGGACTTTTTCTTGTCTCTCTATCTGAGATTACTTAGCATGTTACTCCACTTAGGAGGCACTAACAAATGTTTACTTCCTTGAAAGTATTAATCCTGTTTTGTGAACATAACAGCAGAAGATAGTACAACTAGTGGTTGTTTACTTATTTTAAAACTTTAAAGGTTTCCAGGATCATAGAGCCTGGCTCTCTCTTCCCATCAATCCACTGAAATCACTCTCCATAAAGCTCCAATCACCATCTCATTGCCAATTCCAATGTACACTTTTGCAGACCCTATATTGATCACTATTCAGTTGCAGAGAACAATATCTATCCCTGCTTGTTTAAGCAGGGAAAAATTGATTACACCCTAGTAATGGGCTTATCGAGTCCTAAGGAAAGTAAAAGAAACAAATTCTTAGATAAGCTTTCAGGAATGATTTTTCCAACCCACACTGCAGAACCAAGCTATTGAGGGAGCTACTGCTACTTCCATACCAGAAGCTTTAGCTCCAGCGTCACGAAGTGCCTATATGAGGAGCCACCATGATTAGGAAGGTGCCAGAGTCAGGAAGCCAACCTCTACTGCTGCCAGCTCTAAAACCAACTATAAAAGCTACACTCCGCCACAAAAACTAACAATGGTTAAGTCTGTCTGCTGAAGCTGCTGCAGGAAAACCAAGCATACCTTTCAGGCCTTTCATTCATTGCTAGTGAAGAGCAGCCACTGACAGCCTCAGCTCCATTTCCCAAATGTTAGGGCCTAATTTAAATCACAGCCAGGACAATAGGTGCAAGAGAATTCTGAGTACGGCAGTTTTTAGCATTCCAGGCTCTGTAGTTCAGGGTGATGCTCAGAAGGGAAAATTGGGCAAAGTGCACCAACATACCACATATACCATGGTCCTTGTCTTGCTGAAACTCTTGACTACTTTTGGCAGAGTTGAACACTCACTTCTTCATGGAATTCTTTCCTCTTGGTTTCCATGATAACATGTGCTCCTGGTTCTCTTCTGGACCAGCTGCTTTATCTCAGACTTCCTCCTGGGCTTAGCTTGTTTTGCCTGCCTTATAAATGATCATGTTCCTGAGAACATTATTGGTGTTCTTCTGTCTTGTCCTGCCATGTCTTTTCTTCTGTTTTGTCTCTGTAGACTTCCTGGACAATTTCATCCAGACTTTCAGGTACCATCTATACACTGAATGTTTCCCAATTCTACGTCTTACTCCAGACTTTTCTTTTGAGTTGTAAACTTTTATACTCAATTATCTATCAGATATCTCCATCAAATGTCCCACTCAAGATCAATATGTCTGCGAGGTCTGACAATTGTGCACACTCACCCTAGAAAAAGTGCTGCAGACCTCATTGCTGTACATTACAATGGTCACCTTCAAAGTACTCCCCCTGGGAAGCTGTGCACCAATGCCAGAACCTAGTCCACCCTTCAAAGCAATTTTAGAATTTTTTTTTTGGAATGACCATCAGAGCTGTCATCCTATGGCACATAAAAACACACAGCAATAATGAATGTCATTCAGCAAGACATTGCCAAATATTGAGACAAACACAACTGTGAGACACTGATATACCAAGGTTATGAAACCTTCCTGAGTTGTTTGTACAGTGCTGTCAACATAAGCACACAGTGGTGATAACTTAATTGTCAGGCCTCCTATGATGACAACTTTGATGGACATTCCAAAAAAAAGAGTTCCAAATTTGCTTTGAAGGTTGAGTAGATACTGGCATCAGGGGTGGGAAGTCCCCCAAGAGGAAGCTTGGATAGTGACTAGAGTGATATTTAGCAATGAGGTATGTAGTACTTTTTCTAAGATGAGTTCACAAACTTAATTATCAGTCCTTGTAAGTATTTCCTTCTCCCACACCTACCCCTAAATCTGTTCTTCCTTTACGTCCTTCTTGGTGACTGTTGTCAAGTTCATCTAGTTGCTAAGCTCAGAAGCTTGGACATTATTCTAAACACATCCTTCCCTTTCATCCAAAGTCAAGCCTGTGGATCCGATCCTTCCTTCTTCACAGCCTTACAACATTCTCTTTTCTCCATATTTGAGAACCCCTAGTTTATCCCTTTATCATCTCTGGCTCAGACCTTTACTAGAACTTCCACAGTGTGGGAATAATAGTCTTAAAAACTGTAAAACTCCTGGAAGATAATCTGTGAGAAAATCTAGATGAACTAGGTCTTGGTAATGACTTTTTAGAGATAAAACCAAAGGCATGATCCACAAAAGAAAGAATTAATAAGCTGTGCTTCATTAAAGTAAAAAAATTCTGCTGTGCAAAAGAAACTGTCAAAGAGAATGAGGAAATATACTATAGACAAGGAGAAAAAGTTTGCAAAAGATATATTTGATAAAGGACTGCCATCCAAGATATACAAAGAACTCTTAAAACTCAGCAAAAAGAGTACAAACAACCCGATTTAAAAAATGGTCCAAAGACCTTAATAAATGCTTCGCCAAAGAAGATGTATATCATATGTTATCAGGGAAAAATGTGAACTAAAATGGAAGTGAGACACCACCTCACACCTACTAGAATAGCCAAAATTGGGAAGACTGACCCCACCAAATGCTGAAAAGGATGTGAAGCAACAGTAACTCTCATACATGGCTGGTGAGAATTCAAAATACTGCAGCCACTTTGGGAAATAGTTTGGCAGTTTCTTACAAAACAAAGCATAGTCTTACTGTATGATCTAGCAATCACACTCCTCGGTTATTTATCCAGAGGAGTTATTTACACACTAGCAGTGACCTCATTGTACCATAATTGTTTAATGTTTACAATAGCATTTTTTTCTAAATAGATGCCAAAACATGGCGACAACCAGGATGTCCTTTAATAGGTGAATGAATAAATAAACTGTGGTACATCCAGAAGCTGAAATATTATTCAGTCATAGAAAAAAAATGAGCCACCAATCCATGAAAAAGCATGATGGAAATTTAAATGCATATTACCAAGTGAAAAAAAGAAATCCGAAAGGCTACATTTTATATGATTCCAACCATGTGACATTCCGGAAGTGATAAAAATAGTAAAAAGGGCTGGGGAAAATGACTCATGCCTATAATCCTAGCACTCTGGGAGGCTGAGGTAGGAGGTTCCCTTGAGCTCCAGAGTTTCAGACCAGTCTGAGCAAGAGTGAAACCCATCCATACTAAAAATAGAAAAATTAGGCAGGTGTTGTGGCAGGCATCTATAGTCCTAGCTACTCAGGAGGCTGAGACAGAGGATCCTTTGAGCCCAGAAGTTTGAGGTTTCTGTGAGCTATGATGCAACAACACTCTAGCCTGGGCAACACAGTGAGAATCTGTCTTTAAAAAATAAATGTAAAAGGATCAGTGATTAGCAGGGGTTGGGTGGGGTGGGGGCAAGGGGCATGTGGGGAGTGGGATAAACAGAGGTTATAGGGCAGTGAAAATATTGTATATAATACTATAACAATGAATGTGTGTCCTTAGACATTTGTCTAAACTTGTAAAATGTAGAACACCTCAAAAGAGCCCTCGTGTCAACCATGGACTTTGGGTGATCATGACGTATCAGTGTAGGTTCATCAAGTGTAACAACCGTTCCGCTCTGGTGCCCAATGTTGATTATGCAAACATACAGGAAATGTATGTAGCTCCCTCTGAATTTTGTTGTGAACCTAAAACTCCTTTAAAAAAATAGTCTATTAAAAGAATTGCAGTGACAGTAGTCATACTCATAGCCATAAAAGTAGCACCAGTACTACTGTTACTAGTTAACAATATCCTCTGTTTCTGTCCCACCACAATCTTAACATTCTCTGGGAACACGGTGCTTTTTTTTAATGCCCCTGTGTTGTTTCACTTTGGTTCTCTCCTCTTAGAACACTTTCTCCTGCTACTCCTGCACCCCTGTCCCCCAGAAAAACTCCTCATTCATATTCAGATTTTAGATGAAGCTTCAATACCCTTATGAAGCTGTCCTCACTTCTCCCAGGTGGACTTTGGCGTCTGTTCCTGCAGACTCCCACGACCTCCTTCCGCAGACTCCTGCACCAGCAGAGATCTCATTGCAGCATGATTGTTTGCAGGCCTGCCTTCTCCGGAAGAGAGGCTGGATTTCTTCATGGCTGTGAGCACAGGGCATGAGGATACCGTAGGTGCTCAGTAATCACTACTTGAGTGATTGCATTACTGATGTTGCAATATTAACAGAGAAGCGCACGTGTGTGCACAGAATCACGTAAGCATGCTGCCCACCTTTTGGAGCCTGGCCCAAGCTCCGATAGGTGCTTCCATGAAACTTCCTAATACCCCCAGGCCTTATCTGTGTTATTGCAGGTAACATCCTGAAGGGCACTCCATCACACAGCATTTTATATCCTTCTTTCATTTCTAATGCTTGTTTTTCCAACAACACAGAAAATTCCTTAAGACTAAAGATCATCTTCCATTTCACGGCATCTAGGATGTAGTAGGTAACTCACCAGGCAGCAAAAGGCGTGCGCGCTGTCTCCTGGAGGCACCAGCACACTGCCTGCCTTCATTGCTAGGCTAGGCCAGTTCTGGGTAACAGTTCTGAAGCTGTCAACTTGGAGCTGTATGGGTACAGAAAGATCAGTGATAAATGTCTAGAGCCATAGTAGGGGTTTATAAACATAATGTTTTTCCAATAACCACAACTGTTAATAATAATCTGCAATGTAGTTTCTGGTCTTCATAGAAATTCTTCTTCCATAGAAAATAGTTTAAGAACAAAACAAACTGGCTCGGTGCCTGTGGCTCAACGGGCTAAGGCACCAGCCCCGTACACCTGAGCTGGCGGGTTCGAATCCAGCCCGGCCCACCAAACAACAATGACAGCTGCAACCAAAAAATGGCTGGGCGTTGTGGCGGGCGCCTGTAGTCCCAGCTACTTGGGAGGCGGAGGCAAGAGACTCGCTTGAGCCCAAGAATTGGAGGTTGCTGTGAGCTATGATGCCACAGCACTCTATCCAGGGCGA